>WUWR02000052.1:0-168098 GCA_009982885.2 Hyles vespertilio | reverse complement strand
TCATACATTATTTATAAATTTGACGTCCATCAAGATTGGGTTTGAAAACATTTTCAAACACGATTTTACAAGTTGAAAAGTTTTTCGTTACTTTGTGTGGTATTTTATTAGTTACACCACATGTTACTACCCACATGTTCGGCTCTTATTATCTTGAATCTTCTTATGAATATATTTTTGATTTGTTAGGTAGTTAATTCTATAAGCAAATTAATCAATATGTACAAGTACAATTAAATAGATATTATTTGTTACTTCGTTTACATTTTTACTGAAAATATTGTTACTTTCCTTTTATTTATTCGTCAGTTGCTATAAAGTAAATTTGAGTATTTCTTAATTAATTATTTCTCACGGTGCTGAAGGAGTATGCACCGAGCAAGTAGCTGAACACAATTTTTCTGCGACCATCCAAGACTACTAATTTGAAAGTGCAATCTTAAAATAACATCAATTTTATGTAAGGAAAGCAAGACAGGTCAAGGTAAAGTAAATAAATAACACCCAACAGTCCATACATAGTCCTGAGACCCCACACTAAGATCGAGTCTTATGTCGTGGGTATCAGGAACTACGAGACTTTCGGTCTCACAAACACCCAGACCCGGAAGAAATATTTGTGGGCCGCACAAACATTTCTCTCGGTGCGGGGATCGAACCCGTGGCCTCTCGTTTTACAGGCGGCGTATAACCAACTGCGCCACGGAGGCTGTCAATAAAGCAATAAAATTCTGTAATATTCTCAAAATAATATGACATAGGAACTCGTCGACTGCATATGAAACCAGTGACCACTATTGAATGAATGTATGCGATCGACGAAACAGAAAGTACAATGGCCCCGCATAGAAAAAGTTTATACACCGTTAAACGGGGCGAGTAGAGATCACGGGGCTAATTGATATATTTTACGAATAATTTCACAAGCAAATATTCTACTGAAAATTGCATTAATTTTTAATTGCTTTATTAAACGTTTTTAAATATAACGACATATTAATAAGTATATATCCATTAAATAAGTGGAAGTGGCAGTGGGCCGCATATGGCGCGTAGAACCAATGGCCGTTGGGGCCGAAAGGTTCTAGAGCGGAGGCCACGTACAGGCAACCGAAATGTCAGACGCCCGCCAATAAGGTGGACGGACGACCTGGCTAAAGTTGCAGGAAGTCGCTGGATGTAGGCCGCTTCCAACAGGTAATTGTGGAGGTCCTTGGCCTATGTACAGCAGTGGACTTCCTATGGCTGATATGATGATGATAATGATATATCCATTTGCCTCAATATAAAGCATTTGTATATTTTTCGTGTTTTTTACAAAGAAGAGTAAAAATTTGTTAATGTAAAATGATGAACTCGTAAAACAACATGCTATGTATCAAATCAAAACAATCCTTAATCTGTACAGACAAACATTTATATGCTAATTAAGTTAAAAATGACTATTCTTCTAAAAATGTAAATTCATTTCATTCCTTAAACCATATTGTGTCTCGGCGGTATAACTTTAAGTCAAAAATTAGGCTTATATTGGTTTAGCCCCTCCTTATTTCGTGTTTATTAATACAGTTTTGCACATTCCACGCCTTGGGTTAAAGTCAATTTGACACAAATTTTGCTTCGATATTGAGACGTGACAGCTCGTCGGAATAAACTTTAGACAGAAAGATTAGGTTACGCCATGTTTATTAATACAAAATTTGTTTTAAAGCCTTGGCTGTCGTTAAATCCTCGCTATTCCGAGTTTATAATAAGAGGGTAAGAGTAAATTGTCAAACATCAATTATTTTGGCAAGATTTGAAGTTACAAAAATACAAATATGCTGACTACAGGTTTCGAACCAACGCCTTCATGCGTATATCATCTGTTGCGCGCTGACTTCAAACTATCAGACCACAATCGCTCACGTGAGAGTTGGCGAATACTTGATCTCGCCAAATATTTTAATAGTGTTGATTCCTCAGCAGCTGTTGAGGTCCAAAGGTCAATTTGAATTTAAATGTTGGGCGGGTATACGGAATTGTAGTTGTTGATGATACACACTATTTCACTGATTACGATTAGTTCATGCGTAGTTAATTCACTGTTTATAATGTATTTGACTTTGTAAGTTCGATCTTCAATTTATACACTTCACCACAGAGTACATTTTACATACTAAGATAGAGGCGTCACTCAATCAATTCAAGGCGCCCTCTGGCGTTAAGTAAGAAAAACAATCCCGTAATATTTCTAAACTTACTTTAATTGCGTTTATATACGAAAATAAAAGATTTAGGGAGGTTTGGACCTGAATTACATCCAACGGAATCGATTTGAATGTTGTCTATTGAAACAAATTATTCCGTATAGAAATGCGAACATAAAAATTCTCATTTCCGCATGAGTATGAATTATAATAAATTTAATAATTGTTTTAAAATAAACTAATCAGCATATAAGCGAATCAATGTTGTTGGAAGTAATTAAGGGCCAATAATATCCGCGTAAAATATAATCTACGTAAAAATGAGGAAACCCGGAAAAAACAACGATTTTTAGCCCTCTGGTGTTAAGTAAGTCAAACCAATGATTACAATTCGTCGTAGTTTGTTCTAAGTTAAACCACCGTGCACTTCACTTAAATGTTCTCAGTATTTCAGCAGTTAGAAAAATACTTTTTGAAATAATTTTGTTCACTCTTAATAACCGGCTTTATCCACAATACATGTTAATGTATAACTATGAAATTGTCGTTTAAACGGTTTTTGTACATTATAAACTAAATTTACTGCAAATAATAAATATTTTGTACGGAGCAGAAGTTAACCGTGACGTTGACGTTGACGCAACACATATAAAGCACAAATGTAACACAAATTATAAAAATTTAATGTAGATAAGTTTAAATGCACTTTTTATTTATTAAGATAAAGATTTTGATTATACCGATTGTGATACGGAAATTATATTTGTAAGAGCATTATTTTCTAACCCTGCTTTAAAAATATAAAATCAGTGATTAAAAAGTGCATATTTTGTTTGAGTCGATGTAATCTGTAATGCTCTCGTCTCAAACATTATTTAAAAGGCTTGACGTTAGCATACGGTAATGTAGTAGTTTCTTAACTATTACAAGTAATAACGAGAAGTAGAAGCAATGCGCTAAAAATTAATAACTTCTCACAATCTATGATCGGACGAACTTTGTCATATAGTTTTATTTCTACGAAAAATCTTATTCCAAACTCTATCTACTAGATACGGAGGCGTGTACTAAAATCTAAAATTCATATTTTGTATGAAAGCATCCGAGAAACTATATTTCGACATACTTTGTACAAAGTGACTGAATTCTGAATCTTCGCACGGCTCACAATATTCAACTTTGAAATCTTAACTACATTTATCCCTATCCAAGAAACAAGCCGTCGTGGCGCCAAACTTCTGTGAAACATCTAACTACGATATCTCAATGCATGGCAAAATCAGACCCAGTGTGATATATGAATATTATAAATCTTCATGTTTTCTTCAGTACAACATCAAATGCCTCTGCGACTAATTTCAAATGAACCAAATATTAAGGTCACAAAGGTATGAACCCAGATTTGATCACCCTCCGTA
This sequence comes from Hyles vespertilio, assembly GCA_009982885.2. Taxonomy (NCBI): domain Eukaryota; kingdom Metazoa; phylum Arthropoda; class Insecta; order Lepidoptera; family Sphingidae; genus Hyles; species Hyles vespertilio. The sequence goes on along the minus strand of WUWR02000052.1, from coordinate 164,491 downwards.
TCAATGCTTTCTTCTTCAATGCATTGGTTTTAAAAAACGGTACTACGGTAAGTACTTAACAAACTATTATTATTATCATTTATTATATACAAACATAATCTTTGCCTTTGTTGAGCACGAAAACTCAAGGTTTTACCACGCTTGTCTATTGCGCTTTGAAGGACACATATACCGATAACATACATAATATACCGATGATTTTCTTGTTGCTATTCCTGACCTTCTATGTAGGTTTTATCAGGTTGGGCTCTAACCTCTGATTTGTCTGCTTCCAAATAGGTAATCGCTTTCACTCCGCAATAACTCATTTTCATCTACGATTTGTCGCCGGAATACTTTAATTTGTGCTTTAATTAGATCTTATTAGCCCAATTAAGACAATGATTAATGTGTATTACGTAACATTTCTCACTTCCAAGGTAGTTTGATAATTAGTAGTAATAAAGGGAAATTCTTTGGAGACCTCTCAGATCTCCAGGTATCCTTGAAATATCTTACTTCACAATTAAAGAAAAGGGTAACTAAGAGTACGTACGAGTATATTCTTGACTTGTCATGTTCTAGTCACAAACCCGCGACCTCCATTTCGCGACCTGGTCTTTACCTGAGCTATTACTGTTTATGATTTTCATCTCCCAACAATATGAAGTCAAAATTAAAAATAAGAAATTATTGTAGAGCATAATAATCTCAGTAAAATTTTAATTAAAGGTAAACAAACGTAATGACATCATCATTAAGTAAACGAGGGACATAGCGTAATCTATGTACTCCGAGATAATCTCTTTCCGCTTGCAAATTGCGTTATAACATAATATTTGAAGTACTCGCATATTGTTAAGTATAAACCAAGCCAGCTTGATGTTTCATGCCAGAGAATAAAAATCCGTATGTTAAATGATCTAGTATTTTTTTTATTTCTTTTTATTTTTAAAAAGAACCAATATAAGCTTACAGTGGAAGTACACCAAAACGCTTATATGATATTATACAGAAATAACAATAATACAAAAAAAGAAATAAAGATAATGTTACAAGAAAATAATAAAAAATCGCAACAATTAGTAACGTGTGGTAGACGCATACAGAAAATTTACAAATGTATACACATTGTTATACATGGTGTGCACTCTGTCCTCAATATATCGGCATCCCAATTAGTCTCTAAAAATAAATTCAATAAATGTATTGCTCTCGCGGTCGGATTAACACTAGTGGTCGGTAAGCGCCACTCTGGGGGGCATGCGAGGAGACGATGTCGCCTGCGCCCAGCAGCACGCATGTACTGATCTGGGTCGTACAAATGGATACTCTCCCGCACCGATGGATTGTCAATGGCATGCGCCAGAAGCAAGTAGTAATGCATAACTAAGGTTAATTTACGTCTTAGTTGTAGGGTGTCGTAATTAACCATTCCTGTCACAAATAGGCATGGATACAGAAATGGGTAATACCCATATATTCGCATATATACCAGGGTATATCAAGACTGCTACCGAAAACGAAGCCGGGGTGGTAGTTTAAGCGACTTCAGACACAATGCAACAGAAAAAGTGCAAAAAAAAAAACGACAATTTTTTTTGTAATTTTTTCCTATTGCCATATTTGGTGGCAAATACATTTTTTCCTAAAATAATAGTGTATACCCTTTTATTTATAAAATAATCTAAGGTATAAAAGTGTTTAAATTATTATTTTAGCAAAAACTATGGATTTACCACCCAAAAATGACGATATTTAAAAATCATAAAAAATAATTGTCGCGTTTCTTTGCGAAATTTTTAGTTGCATTGTGTTTGTAGTCACTAAAACTACCACCCGGCTTCGTTTTCGGTAGCAGTCCTTGAGATACCCGGTATGTAGCGACAGAATTTTTTGTGGACTTTTCAACCATAAGGTGTATAATTTTTCACAAGGATCCCATAAATCGCATTGTATATCCTTTAAATGTGAATTTCTATCTTTATTAATATAATTTGACAGCCTCCGTAGCGCAATTGGTTAGACGCTGGCTGCGATCCGGGCGGCCGCGGGTTCGATCCCCGCACTGATACAAATGTTTGTGACGCCCGCAAATATTTTCTCGGTTCTGGGTGTTTGTGAGACCGAAAGTGTCTGGTATTTTCTAATACCTGAGACACAAGACTTAATTGATCATAATGTGGGGTCAGTCAGTCAGGTAAGTATATGTGACTGTTGGTTGTATTTATATATTATTAAAGGATGGTAACTAGAACTCATTTTCTTAGCAAAAATTTTCATACCCTTTTCTTTTACTGCTGCAACAACATAACGATATTGTGATACGATAATGAAAATTCATCGTTCCACTCGAGATAATCATGCCGGTCTGCTTAATTGTGTCTTGGAAAAATGCTCTTCCAAACCAAACACAACATCACCTGATTGCGTAAACCCAGGTTTTGCCACGACGTTTTTCACACTTTCTTCTCTTACGTGATCCACTTTTTATCAACAGTTATCAATCTCTTCAAAAACTGTTTAGTATCATTCATTTAATAAGATTAATAAGGTATGGTTGTCTGGAAGAGATCGCTATTAGCGATAAGTCCGCCAGTTGTTACACTATTTGTAACGTTTCTCTATTATTTTTGGGATGATAAAATTTAAATACACGTAAATACTAATATCTTGAGCAGCTTATAACCGATTTTAGTGATTCTTTTTCATTAGAAAGAACGTATTAACAGGTTGATCCCAGGAACATAACATTAAGATCTGATTATCATGTTCGGACCTGGAGAGTAGAACCCCTCAAAATTTAATAGGATTTCAACGGTTCTTTTTGCATTGGCTTCAGTATAAAAGCTAGGCTACAGTGGTTGAGGGAAAAAGAGGTAGGCGCGAAGGGATGGGGGGGGGGAGAAAAATATTAAACATGTGAATATTCCAATATCTTTGGCAGCTTTTAGCCGATTTTAGCGATTTCATTGTCATCGGAAAGAACACATTCCTTGTGGGGACCAAATCTTCTTAATTTAAATGCCTATCAACACTAAAAAGATAAAAATAACTAAAATTTTTAATAAAAAAAATAAAAACCGACTTCAAAACAAAAATCCACTAAAAACCAAAAAATAATAACTACTTACCACTCCAAAGCAAAAAAATAATATTTATTTCATGGAACTCGTGCATGTTGATTATTTGCTTAATGACTTGACTAGCCAACAAATCAAAATATATGCGTAACATATTGAAGGCGGGTCGCCCAGTACCAAACATATAAATATTTAAATTAATATAAGGCATACGTCCTACATGTTTGGTACTTGGCGGCCCGTCTTCAATATGTTACGCATATACCGGGTATATCAAGACTGCTACCGAAAACGAAACCGGGTGATAGTTTAAGCGACTTCAGACACGATGCAAAAGAAAAAGTTGCAAAAAAAAAAGCGACAATTTTTTTGTAATTTTTTTCTTATGGTCATATTTGGGTGGTAAATACATTTTTATCCTAAAATAATAGTGTATATCCTTTTATTTATAAATACTCTAAGGTATAAAAGAGTTTAAATTATTATTTTAGCAAAAACTATGGATTTGCCACCCAAAATTGACGATATTTAAAAAATCATAAAAAATAATTGTCGCGTTTCTATGCGAAATTTTTAATTGCATTGAGTTTGTAGCCACTAAAACTACCACCCGGCTTCGTTTTCGGTAGCAGTCTTGAGATACCCTGTATTTTGATTTGTTGGCTAGTCAAGTCATTAAGCAAATTAATCAACATGCACGAGTTCCTTGAAATAAATATTATTTTTTGCTTTGGAATGGTATTTATTATATTTTGGTTTTTAGTGGATTTTTTGTTAGTTTATGTTATGTGGTGTTCAATAAAGTGTTGTGTATCTGTAATAAGGGTTCTTTGAGCGAGTTCGTGTGCCCCAAATATCGAACTTTTTTGTGTACCCAGTTTTTTTCAAATGGGTCCAAACTGTTTTGTGATCAATTCCCAGTTATTCAGCTATGCTATAACTACTAATATACCGTTTTATCTCCACTTTTTCAAAAAAATTCCCCTCCTTCTGACGAGATTCAACACAGGGAATCCTAGTGTGGGGGTCTAGTGCTTTTTATGTACATCTTTGTACTTATTACTTATTCCTATTTTCATCTATAACAATGCGACCAAAGCAAGATGTATCTCTTCAACCAAGTTTGTGCCAACTCTTACTAATCACGAGTTTAGGGCCTTAAAGTTAAAAACATTTCGCTGTTTGCGTTTTACCTTTAACCAGTGTCAGGTAAACTCCAAGTGAGGACTGGCAAAACTGCTAGCAGCATTTTTTTTTCGGAGTTCCAAAAATGTATTTAGCAACGTGACAACCTACAAGACGGCACGAAGTCACCGAACAAAATGGCGAATACATATTGTAATTAGATGTAAAAACATTGAAAAAAATATTTAGATTTTGATATAAAATACGAAGAAAATATTTCCCCAAGCTAATATTAGTCAAATTAAATTTGCTAACCGTGGAAATACGTGAACGAAAATAGTTTCAGCAAATTCCGAATTAAAGATTTCATTAGTGATTCCGTTAGTGTCGGTAGCTATTCGCGGGCTCGATATGCGATTCTCGATTTCTCGCCAATATAACATTTTATTTCCTTATAATACGAATTCATACACGTGATTTCTTTTTGGCAAAAGTTACAAGTGATTGAAAGTTTCGTAGATAATTATTAATATGTATAAGTTTTTAAATTACTTTGTTTTTTTTATTAAACATAGGCTAAGAAGTCCCTAATCCCCACATCAGAGGAACATACAGCATAAAAACACTATCGTATCTTACTTACATTTCAACTACGTAAAACCATCGATCCTGGTCGATGCCATTTGTCACTGACAGAAACTGCTAAGCTCCACCAGGCGAGCTATTGAGAGCTAGAATAGTCGTCACAAATAAAAACCAGTAATTGGTTTAGAGTCGCATACAACTACCGCGATGCGCAAAAGTCTAACATTTCATATATGAAGAGTCCACTGCAATACTGATGAGTGTCTAAAAATATTAAAATCCGGAGTTAGTGTAGTCATTTGGTCACTTGATATATCCAGTTTGTAATCCCTTTCACAAACTCAGCAATATCGCTTTCAAATTCAAGATAAAAATATTTTTAATATTTGTTTAGAACGCTTAAACTCACTGTTTCCCAGTCAATATACAGGGTATTTGTTTTAGTGACGTCAGACTCAACGCAACTAATTTTTTTGCAAAAACAGAAGTGTAAACGTATTGTTACGTTCCTGTTTGAAGGACATTAGTAACTACTTATTACTATTATTAATATTATTACTAGTCTAAATATATTAAAAATCTATAAAAATGTATAAATATAAAAAATATGTATAGTAAATATATTTTTAAAAACTAACTTTTGGCCGATTTTCATGTATATTTCATATATACATTTTTCATTGCATTTTCGAAATTAGGGTGCTTTTTCGATATTAATTCAAAATAATGTAAAAAAATAAATATTTTTAATCAAATAAATTACAGTCAAATAGTCATATAGTCAGCGTGGTGGACTATATGGCTTAACCACTCTCAATCGTACTCTCGATTGTAGAGGAGGCCCGTGCCCTGCAGTGGGACGTATATGGGCTGATACAGACAAATAAATTACAGCGTATTTGGGACATAAAAAGGTAAGTTTTCACAAAATTTCGTTGAAATTTTTTTTTTTGTAAAAGATAAAAATAAAAAACTAAAAACTTGGTTTTTGAAATTTTCACATAAATTTTGAGGTTATGTGAAAAAAGTGCAAATACAAAAGTTTTAGATCTTTTATTACCTACAACTTTGCCATTTGACTTTTTTCGATAGAACTTTTAGTTTTGCCGGAAATCGAGAAAAACCGTTTTTTACCCTTAAAAACTCACCCCATCCCCTTCCCGACCTCAGATCGCCCGTAAATTATTTTTCCTTTCATTTTTATAATATTCCCCTCCTTTTCTAATGGGCTTCAACTTCCTACTATTATTTTTTTTCACTTTTATTATTTTTAAAGGCTTCTACCCTGGTCTATTAAGAGAAAAAATATAACTAAACTCAAACCAATAAAGGTTCTAACAGGTATTGTACGAAATTCTAGACGTTTATGAACGTTAGTTCTAATCGTCAGATGAACCGATCGATTTGTCGATCATATACAATACACTTGCAAAAGAGCAGTAAGAAATATTACATCGTAAATTGAGGTACCCACGCGGGCGCCTGAATTTGGCTAATAGGAAGTTGATATTCAAAAGAGCATATCAAACTCACAACATGTGTCAGAATCTCGTTATTTTATTTCAGACTTCAATATGCACAAAAGCTGTAAACCGCAAGTAGCAACTGGGTAGCAACCATCAAACGGTAGATAAAGCAATCTTTTAAAAAATACACTATATTGTAATCTCCTTTGTTCTCATCCATCAGTAGACAAGCTCTTGAATATATTTCCATCCACAGCCCATAGCGTTATCGATGACTAGTTATTTTAATGAAGAAAACTTATGTTGTTATTGCACCCCTGTCGTACGCTGTAAGACTTCTCAACATTATCGCTGAGGACATTGTTTTCAATTATTGCAGCCAACCCAAATTCACAAAAATTGTTCAGCCATGTTTAGAAAGGTGTTACGAATCTTAGAAAAAATTGTTTATTTGCGTAAATTTTTATTTTGTTCGAATTGTTTAATTTTAGTTTCAATGTCTATTGTTTTATTTTTATTCCATATTCTATATTGTTTTAGATTTATCTTCTTCTTCTTCTACCTGGCGTTATCCCGGCCGATGCCAGGGTCCGCCTTCCGGCAAATTCTCCTCCATTTCGCCCGATCTTCGGCATCCTCAATAGTAAGGCCATTGACCCTCATATCTTCCTTGACGACATCGAGCCAGCGCTTCTTTATTTGATTTATATTCTTTTATAATAGGTCGCATTGATCTCGGCCTTTGATTTTTATTTTTTAATTTTATTTATTTGTAAGTAAATAAATAAAATTAATTTTGTGCAATAAAGTGCCAAAACATTTGTAAAAGTAGAACTCAATTAAAACACAATTTAGCATTTAATTTTCGCTACGCCCACATATTACAACAATCTCTAGAAGGTCGTCTCGGAGAGCTCTTTGAACTACGGTATAAATAGAAAGACATAATACCTGCTATACGGACTAATCTGAATAGTGCCGTCTTCATAAACAATTCCTGAAATGTAAAGGAAGGCCTTACTACAAGTCGAACAAAATACCTAATATCACACAGCAAATTACTTTTAGAAGGTACTTCACTGCTTGTGTGTTTGCTATGAGAGAAACACTACAAAAGGCTTATTTAAAGTGGAATTGGATGCTAGCCGACACCTTATTCAAACGTAATATTCGCTGAACTGTAAATGCATTTCGAAATGTGAATATGAATAAAGTAGCATCAAACATGTGCAGCTTGCTTCTTTTAATCATAGATCAAATGAAATGTAATGGCATACTTGTATTGGTTTTATTTACTGTATTTAGGCTGCCTGCATCGTTGTTCTACGGTACGGTTACAAAGCTGAGGTTTCAAGTTCGAATCCCAGGTCGGTCAAAGTGATGTGGAATTTTCTCAATCATAGTAGTAGTATAGATAGATGTTCTTTTATACGAAGCATACAATTTTATTGTATGATCTACTAAATAATCTACCTACTAAGTATCTAGTAATGAATCCTTTACACTGAAATCGATAAGGCTACGGACATGAAGTCTGTGGGAAAGGGGCTGCATACTAGGTGGCAGAACCGTTCTCGAAACCAGCGGGCACATCACTCGACGCTAGACGTGGCATATTGTTGTGTTGTAACAAATTAGATTCTTTATCACGAACGAAATGTCTAAATATCAGCGGCAACATCGTTTCCGTTCCAATTAATCCTGTTTCATCTCATCCTATAACTTACTTACTTCAGAAACAACCCGTAGCGGGAACTGTTCGACAGATGTTCGACATATCAAAATATATAAGTCTACTAGCGGCCCGACCCAGCTTCGCCTGGAGGCAGATATTTTTTTATTCCACTTAACACCAAATACGTGCTTGTGTTTTATATAAGCTCTTGTATACCTAAACTTGACGTATCCTACGGTCCTGTTAATCCCGTCCCATCGCGCTTGTCCAGTCACTTCCCGATCCATCCCGTCCTTTGTCTTCATTTTCCATCCCGTCTTATACCGTATAATTTACATTTCGTCCTATCAAATCTGTCAGCTATCCCAGTCCTCTCCCGTATCTCGTATTCTATTATATCCCATCTCTCCATATCCGAAAAGTATGCCTTGTACATTTTTGTCATTAAACACTTTAGCGATTTTGATTATCCATGAAATATTCCATCCTTTATTTCACCCCCACAATGCTGTTTTCCCAATAATATTACACGCCATTACGTTTTGTTAGTAATAAAGAGTTGAAATATAAGTTTTCATAGAAATAACTTCAGTGGTTTCGATTTTCTTCGTCATAACATTTCAACCCTTTTTGAACCCCCTTTAGGTAAAATAAAGCCTCACTCAGAGACGATATACATTTCTATCAGTGAATTGTAGCGAAGGAAAGGCCAGTGTAAGAATTCCTGATAAAAGTGACATTCGATCCATGTTCGATCTTGAATAGAAGTATTAATAACTGAACATTATTGAATTTTTAATAATATTCAATATTGCCATAATTGTTTTTCGTTAATGCCAATTGTCACCGCATCGTACTCTTTTTTGCAAGTTATAACTGTCCAATATTTATGTAGCTTAATATATACTCCTTTGTTTACACAAAATAAATTTTTGAACGCATGCATAAATATTTGACAACCAATTTAAATGTCAACCACTTTTCATTACTATCATTAATTTACATATTTAAAATCTAAAATACGCCATTAATCGAATACTGTGGATATATGTTGTCGATTCGAAACCTTTATTTAAATACGTTATTTAATTTGAGGGAAGAGTTTACCGTATCGACGGTATGAAAATTAAATGTTTGACAGTTCATTGAGTTACACATTGACAGTTACAAACCCATGAACATTTTGTATGGCAAAATGTTTTTTCCTTTATTTATACTTTCGTCAATTTAATCGAGATAAAAACTATCTCACCCTGTAAGTTGGAACAAATAACACATATCTACAAAATTTCATTATATACAGTTGAGTGGTTTAGGAGCCCATTGAGGACAAACAACGTGACACGGGAATTATATATATTAAGATGCATTCGAAAGCGCCATCGCCGCTCAATCCCGACCGCTCCCACTGATTTCTAGTCCGCAGCCTTAGATTTGGTACCGGCTGGTAACGTTCCATTTTATAGCAATTCAATACTAATATTATTAAATTATAACTGCTGCCCATGAAAAACAGCCATCCAGTTCCCAGTGCATTTAATTGGGAGGAGAGCATCCAGCAATATCGCTCACAGATTGATACGCGAAAGGATGCTGTCGCTTTAAATCGATCTCCTATGAGACAGTAGTATCGCCCTAGACGAGCCTGGGAGGTTACTTTATGAAACCATACGAACAAATGAACGGAATATATTTTTTTATAATGGCCCGGCATAGTGTCGGCATTGCACGTGGTGGTAAGTGCTAATGCCACCCAAGCAGAGTATCCATTAGCATCGGACGGCAGTCCCATGCCAATGGAAACAATTATGCCGACCTGCTAAGGTGCCTCTTCACACTACGGCGGAAGGACCCAGGATTGTAGGAAGGAGGGAACACGCGAGAAGGCAAACAATTCCACAGCCTGACGGTGCGGCATAAAAAAGAATTTGAGAACCGTTAGGTTCGCGCCGGGATGGTGTGGACCGTCAAGCCATGGCTTCACAAGCCAGCACGCGTGGTTCTGGTTAGGAATAAGAGAAGGGGATCAAGTTGAACAATTCTTCAGAGCACTCACCGTGATACAGGCGGTAAAACACGCTTAGAGAGGCGACATCCCTCCGAAGTTGTAGCGTCTCTAAGTTGCTCGTAACGTCTGCATCATTCACAATGCGGATGGCCCGCCACTGCAATCCATCCAAGGCATTGAGCAGGTACTGGGCGGATCCATCCCAGTGTTGCGAGCAGTACTCCATACCCGGCCGGACCTGCGCTTTATATAAGCGACAAAGCTGACCGGGCGTGAAAAACCGACGCACCCTGTTCAGGACTCCAACCCTGCGTGATTTGGTTTCTGATATGACTGCTTAAAGCGCAAAGGACATCATCAAAGACAAAACAATCTGGATATCTGTATGTTAAACAATAATTGGATAAATTAGTTCAAAATGATCGAATCATATAGTTACGAACTACTTTAACAAATTGCGACGTAGGGATTAAGCCCGGAACTTTGTTTCAATCATACTTTAATCTACTTTTATACTTCCTCGAGGCGTGTAACAAGCTAATAACGCTATATATATACAATAGCTCGAATACTGTGGGCGAATATTATAAAACTTAACTAGTGGGACTGGTGGTAGGTCTCTGGGTAGGCCTGGGTGGGTACCACCGCAATAGTTATTTCTACCGCCAAACAGTAGTGTAAATATACTGTTGTGTTTCGGTTTCAAGGACATTGTAGCTAGAGTAACTACTGGACATATTGAGACTTAACTTCATGTGTCTCAGGATGACGAGCGCAGTGGAATATCACGCATTGCTTTGTTATTCAAGGTGTTGTTTGGTTTTGCTACTGTTCATGAGCGATCATTTCGCTTACCATCAGACGAACTGCGTGCTAGTCTCGCCATTCATTTCAATAAAAAAAGGTAATCTATACATATAAATAAAATTGAAGTGTCTGTTTGTAAAGTGAAAATAAATAAAAATGTCCAACTACATATCGTTATATACACGATACATATAACAAAAATGACTACTGGCTGGACCGAATTGACGGGACTATTTTGTCAGGTAGCTGATATAATAAGGAGTAACTTAGGATACATTTATTTTTTAAAAATCTTTTATTTTAGAAAAATAAAGTTTTTGTTAAATTCCACGCGCATGAAGTTGTGGGTACAGCTAGTATTCTATAACTTCGCAGATTTTATATTCACTGCGTGCGTACAGCAGGAAAACAACATTGCATTACATTACTGTACCGGGAGAAATAGACATTGCGGTAGTTCCATATGAGAAACATACCATAATTTTTATTGTTATGCCAACAATCATTTGTAACTTTTATCAAACCTAGATTGTATAATAAGCAAAATTTACAATCCTATTAAAGGAATATGACTTGGAATCTATAAACTAAACGAAGCATTTACGTTTTGTATTGTCGACTTTATCGCGTGTTTTACTAGTAAACATAGTCGTTTTATTTTAACCATCACGACCGTTTTTATCAACAGTAGTACGATACAAATTATTTTATATCGAGCTGTCCTTAATCTTAAATGAGGTCGCTACAAGATTTTATGATAGGCTGCAGTATTATTTGGCAGCGCTTTGGAACACAAATAATATTATGACTACAAATTGTTGTTTTTAAAATAAAAGTTTAAGTCAGGATCACAAATGTTTTACCCATAGAAAGAGTAAAAATTGACCTATTCCACCACGTTTTTTTTTAATTATTGTAATGCGTGGTAAGACGGCCATGCCGTTTGTATGATAGCATGCAATACGACTCCTCATGAATAGTAGCTAAACCATACAACACCTGAAATCGTTCGCCATCCTGAGACATAAGATGCGAAATCTCAATATGTCCAGCAGTTACACTGGCTACAATTTTCTTCGAGCCGAAACACACTGTTGTTTACTACACTGGATTTATAGACATTGCAAAATTTAACAACTATCAAATAGCCAAACATTCTTGGGATGTATACGGATCGTTTCATTTATTTTGTTGTAAAATTATAGCTCAAGTCATTGTTGTTGGCAGCTCCAGGATGGTTTCCAGGATTGATACCAATCTCATACCCACCGTGATATTTTATGGATGTACTATCCTTTATAGTGACAGAGTTAAGTACTTGGGTTTAATTATGGACAAAACCTTATCCTGGGGTCCCCAACTGCAAGAACTCAGCCGCAAATTATTTACAGCAGCGGGGTCTTTAAGAAGGCTACGGAACGTTTTGCCAATTCCCACGAAAGTTGTGCTTGTTCAGTCTCTTCTTTTTCCTCTCCTTGATTATGCTGATACTAGCTATCTCGATCTCACCGAACCCCAGTTTGAAAAGCTTGAGCGACTTCAAAATTTTAACCATTCAGACCATGTGTCTGAATTTCGTAAAAAGCTCAAGTGGCTATCAATACGCCTTCGCCGAAATAATCGTATCCTATTCCTCTTATACAGGGTATATCAAGACTGCTACCGAAAACGAAGCCGGGTGGTAGTTTAAGCGACTTCAGACACAATGCAACAGAAAAAGTTGCAAAAAAAAAGCGACAAAATTTTTTTGTTATTTTTTTCCTATGGCCATATTTGGGTGGTAAATACATTTTTTCCTAAAATAATAGTATATACCCTTTTATTTATAAATACTCTAAGGTATAAAAGAGATTAAATTATTATTTAACCAAAAACTATGGATTTACTACCCAAAAATAAAGATATTTAAAAAATCATTAAAAAAAAATTGTCGCGTTTCTAGGCGAAATTTTTAATTGCATTGTGTTTGTAGCCACTAAGACTACCACCCGGCTTCGTTTTCGGTAGCAGTCTTGAGATACCCGGTATACTATTCTTTTCCATTCCACTACTCCCCGTTACCTTAAAGAACGTTTTACTTTCCTTAGCAGCACACATGCAAGATCTCTTACATCCTCAGAGAATTTGATGTTAGCAATTCCCGAGCATAGCAGTACTTTCCTTAGCAAATCGTTTACGGTCCATGCTGCTCGCTGGTGGAATGAACTGCCATTGTCTATTGGATTAGCCAAATCCCTCCCCATCTTCAAAAGGCTCCTTAGAGCACATTATCTATCACTTTAAATTTATTATTACTTTCATGTTTCCCCTAAATCAGTATTTTTTCAGTTTATGTAGTATATTATACGATATTTTTATTTTATTTAGTCTATGTATGTTTAATGAAAATGTATATTTTAATTCCTCATATTTTGTACATATTACTTTGAATTATGATTAATATTCTCTTTCTTCTTTTACCTTTTTTGTGACCACCACCTATTCTTTGTAGCTTTTTTTTTCAACCTAATCCATCTAATGGTTGTCTGGAAGAAATCGCGTTAAGCGATAAGACCGCCAGTTGTCACCTTTATTTAAATCTTATCTTATTACTATATCTTATCTTATTACTATATCCTATTACTGTATGTGGTGTTCAATAAAGAATGTATGAATAAAAAAAAGTTGAGTGGTGTCAAGGGACACCCGGATGGAACGAAGTTCCTTTCGATTCATTAGTGAAGGAATTGTAATATATATATATTTTTTAAGTTATAATAAAATTGACGGGTCACATGTGATTGGCAGTGCGCTGGCGCTGCGCGGCTATTCCTCCAATTACGTGAGCGCTGCGTCACGTTATCGCGTGTCTGACCAATAGGGGCGCGTGGCCTGCATCTTCAGGCAGGACAACCATCTTCAAAATTAATTACGACACATTGTGGTTACCGGCAATTTTTTGTAAAATATCAAATATAATGTAATATCGATAGCCTCCGTGGCGCAGTTGGTTAGACGCCGCCTGTGAAACGAGTGGCCGCGGGTTCGATCCCCGCACCGAGAGAAATGTTTGTGCGGCCCACAAAAATTTCTTCCGGGTCTGGGTGTTTGAGACCGAAAAGTCTCTCGTAGTTCCTGATATCCACGACACAAGACTCGATCTTACTGTGGGGTTAGGACTATGTATGTGACTGTTGGGTGTTATTTATTTATATAAACTTAATCATTAGGCTCAATTTTAGTAATAATTGGCAAATATACATAGTCAAATCTAGGGCTGATGATTGACAGCAGGGTAACAAACTAAAATTGTAAATAATAATAAATTTATTAAGGAGGATCGAAAATCAATGTATTACGGTTTTATTATGTAATTTTAATTATATGTCACTGTTAAAAGAATCATTTGGGTATCACCATCATTATGTTTTTTTTTTTCACATATATATGCAATTTATGTTTCTTTTGCACCAATTTGATTTATGACATTTGATGAAAATTAGAAATTGTCGCAACGTTTCCCACTTAATTTTGGGCTTCAGCGTATTCTTAGTTTTTACTATAGCCTTTAACATATTAATATGTATTTGGATATTTTATTGCCTCTATTAGAGTTAAATAAAATGTATGACATAATTTTCAAATAAAGAAATAAAAAACGATTGTCAAATATTTTAAAGTGTCGTTACAACTTTTCGTGAGAATTTTTTCCGTCTAGCCCCCTTTCACAACGCGCGATAAGGAACTTCGTTCCAAAAATTATAATGTCATCTTGTTCTAAAAATAGAAGTGGGCTCTGAACTTTTACACCCTGTCACATGTGTTCAATTCATATTGTGTAGGTCGAGCACTCTACTTAAGTTGTAATTGTGTTGTACACTTGTTAAGGTTTTCGGTCTGATAAATGTCATGTTTCCTAAGAGTAAAATCTATGCCCGACATAAAATACATACGCTTATTAATCCTGCAAGTCAAACTGTATAGTTTAGCGAAAATCACATTAGCTTTTTAATGTAACCTATTGTTATAAAGGAATAAATAAAGAAGAATATAAAGTCGGCATAATATGGGTTACTTACTCTACGGCAAAGGTTAAGTACTAAAAATGTTGTCAAAAAAACATTGTTAATAACATTTAAGTAAAAGCAACGTAATACAAGTACAAAGATAGTCTAAAACTATGTCGACCGAATCGGTCCAATCAGTGTTTTCCACAGACACTCAGATCCTGCCTGATAATTGTTAACTAAAGTTTCATACAAGATAAAACAAACTTATGTCTTTATATAAAACCACGCGTATTTCGGTAACATTAAACTACAGCTCGTGAAGAACGGTAATTTATCACCGAAAAAGTTAAAAACACAGCACGTATTTCTTTTTTCTCTTTGTTGAAAAATGAGATAATTTGTATTACGTCCGCACCCTGGCTAATACCCACCCAACAGTGTCAAATTGACGCTCGGGTTCAAATGATGGCCACTTAAATTAAGCCTCATATCTAACTTACAGCGATAAATATATTTTTTGCAGATTATTCGATCTATAATTTAACGTAATCATTAAGTATTTATTTTGTAAAATGAAGAGTGCGGGTACAAATATATGAGTTATTAATTTCTTTTTTTTTTTTGATGGTTTGATCACATACGAACATGCCACCCCCATAATATACATACAAAGTATCAACCTTACTATCTATTAACAATTCCAAATTGAACAATTTTATACAATTTTTTGGCTTCCTGGGAAGTAGGTGCAGATAAAATAATATTAGATTTCCTACATCGAAACATGCAAACAATGATCCCCTTTCCACTGCGTTACGGTTACATGCCATCATAACCAATATCCTTAATTTGAGACCTCTTATCGAAATACTCATGCCATAGATTATACAGGGTATATCAAGACTGCTACCGAAAACGAAGCCGGGTGGTAGTTTAAGCGACTTCAGACACAATGCAACAGAAAAAGTTGCAAAAAAAAGCGACAATTTTTTTTTTGTTATTTTTTTCCTAAGGCCATATTTGGGTGGTAAATACATTTTTTCCTAAAATAATAGTATATACCCTTTTATTTATAAATACTCTAAGGTATAAAAGAGTTTAAATTATTATTTTAGCAAAAACTATGGATTTACCACCCAAAAATGACGATATTTAAAAAATCAAAAAAAAAAATTGTCGCGTTTCTAGGCGAAATTTTTAATTGCATTGTGTTTGTAGCCACTAAAACTACCACCCGGCTTCGTTTTCGGTAGCAGTCTTGAGATACCCGGTATACTTCTCTTTTGATTTGCCATAACTGCTCAGAATAAACAGGTGTACAAGTAAACGAAATTTGTTCCTCAAAAGCATCTTTAGCCAGCCCATCTACAATCTCGTTTCCTTCAATACCGATATGGGTCGGTATCCACTGAAGGACTAAATGCTTATTTTTATTTGCCAAATTAAGAATATCCTGCAAAATATTATATGTGTCGGGGTGTTCTTGTGTAAAGCCCATATGATAAATAATTGTAAATCGGCCCTAAGGAATCTACGGGTAGTTGCAGAAGTAACTTTATTAAAGGAAACCCAGTTGTGATTCTATTTCACTACCCACAGTCAGAGTAAGAGTAGGAGCATGACAGTTTGCAATATAAACCGCCTCCGAACCGTAGGCAAGGCATTCGAGATCCAGCAGTCGGCAGTGAAGTATAGACATACGCGTATTTACTATAAAGTAACAAGTTGTCGCAGATATTCGGATAAATCGTTAATCCGTTAATTATAACGTGTGGTGTTAATAATAATTAAATAATTAACACAATGGATTTTATTACCGTCATCCTACATATGCTATAGGTGCCCCACGAAAACTTGAGTTACATCTGCCCAGATGTTGGAGGCCGCTTTTACAATCCGTCAATATCACTATGTTTTCACATTCTATTGTATCCGCATAAGATATAGCTTCTGCAATTGCGATGAGTTCTGCATGCATTATCGATATGTTACATTTTATATCTAATTTTAAGTAACATTTTAATTGGGGATCATAAAAAGCAGCTCCCGTGTCTTGTTTTATTTTAGACCCATCCGTGTACTATTTGTAATAATTAGCAAATTTGTTGTTTAAATATTGAATGCACATAGATTTTAATTCATACGGTCGGTATTTACGTTTCGATTCTGTTATAGTATCTATTGTACAGTAAATAACATCAGACAAATCAACACTGCTGACCCACGTACCTAAAGAGAACATTTCTAAATTTTTACTAGCATATACTGGGATAGTTTTAAATGTATTGTGAACTACTATTAAAAGGGGCTTCTTTCTTCTACGCCAAAAATGATTATTACTAAGTTCGCTTATTTATTTATTTATTTATTTAAATGCTTTATTGTACACTAAGTTAACTTAATTACAGAACATTATATTACATAGTGGTACAAAAGGCGGTCGTATCGCTCGAGACAATCTCTTACCGACTACCTTGGGATTGACAGTAAGAGATGGAAAAAAGAGAGGGTAGTCAATAGTGTACCAAGTAAGATAAATATTGAATAAAAAAAAGAAATTAAATAAAATCATATATGCAAAAAACGTGACATACGAATATAATTACAAAATTAACAAACATAACATATACTAGATATATAAATAAATATATAAATACTATATATAAAAATATAGTATTTACATATAAATATATAATGCTTAATTTATCCAGAGAGTCAATTATTGTGTTATCTTTAATAGATTTTAATTTCAACCAATATTTACCCGCAAGAATCTTCGGCAATTTAAAGGAGGAATATGTAACTCACACTCCATAACATGTGTTGAAGTACTTCTTATGAAACCGCCAATGATTCGCATAGATTGATTTTGAATATTGTCCAATCTATATAAGTTTATTTTAGAACTATTATCGTAAATGAAACTAGCATAATCTACCCTACTACGAATAATTGATATATATATAAATGCTTTAAATGTAAAGGTTGAATTCCCAACCTGGGCCTGCTAAAATTTTAAAAATATTAATAATCTGCTCACTTTTGTTACTAGCATATTTATATGTTTGGCCCATTTTAAATTCCTGTCTAGTATTACGCCTAAATACTTTACTGTGACAACCTCTTCTAAAGTCGCATTATTAATTTTGAGTCCTACCGAAAAGTTTCTCGAAAAACCTGTTTGAAACACACAGACTTTACTTTTGCTGGCAGATATTTCTAACCCAATTTGGAAAAATCTTTTATTTATTGAATCTAATGCACAGTGGCGTAACAATAGGGTGGCAGAGTGCGCAAAATGCCACGGGCCCCCGGCCTTAGGGGCCCCCGGCTCGGCAAGACCTTGATCTGACAGTGTCTCAGGCCCGATATGGCCCCGGCTCAAGAGGGCCCCGGGAACACAAATACATAAATGGCATTTTAAACATGACAATCATTTCACCATAATATTTGATTTAAATGTCTTGTTTTGTTTCGTTAAAGTATAATGTTAGTAAGTAACTAATAAATTACAATTTAATGAATATTAAGGTAATGGTTTCCAAATAAATATAAGCATGTCTTATTAAAGAAACTGTTTAAGTGGTAGCGAAGACAGAAAGAGAAAGAAATCTGAAGCAATGAATAAAAGGTTACCTAAAATAAGTTAGTTTGGGCACGAGCAATTTATTGATGAAAATGAGAGAATGAAATGAAGACACCAGAAATGAACGAATGGATGAAACTAAAAATTGTATAATAGCATATCGCGGCGATAATGAATATTCAGACTACTAATGTAGTGTTGGACGCGCTCCAGCTAGGTGGACTGACGATTTGCAAAAGGTCGCTGTCCGATGCTGCCGACAAGCTAACGACACGGTGTAATGGCGCAATTTGCAGGAAAACCTATGGAAAAAAAATTATAAAAATGAATAAGTTTCTGTCTCTCAATGTGCGGAAAGACAATGGTCCTGATGGAATATCGGTTGTGGTTCTAAGAGCTTATACAGCGGAATTATCTCCTGCACTGACTCGTCTCTTTCGAGCGTCCTGGATCTTGGACGAAAGGCAATGTGCAACCGATCCCCAAAAAGGGTGATCGGTCAGATAATACCAATTATCACCCTATTGTTATCACCTCAGTTATTTGTAAGGTTATGGAGCGGATCATCAACGCTCAATTAATCCGCTACCTGGAGGATCACTCGTTGATCAATGATCAGTGACAGACAATACGGATTCCGTTAAAACCGATCAACGGATGACCTTCTAGCATTTGTCCTGTATCGCTGGGATAAGGCAAATGTCCGGCATGGCGAGGCTCTTTCTGTGAGTCTCGACATAGCCAAGGAGTTTGATAGGATCTGGCACCGTGGTCTTCTTTCCAAGCTTCCGGCATACGGTCTGCCGACAACCTGTGTTCATGGATTTTCGGCTTTAAGACGGACGCGCTTCGGTGCTCATATCGGTAAATGCCGGAGTTCCTCAGGGCTCGGTGCAATCGCCCACCCAGCTTATTCTGCATATTAATGATATGTGGTCGCAAGACAACAGTCATTGCTATGCATCTGCATGACAGCATGGTTCATGGGCGATACCATTATGGGCCTCCGGGTTGCCGGATCGGAGTTCAATGCCAAGAAAACAGGTGTGTGCATTCAAGTGCAAATAATCCCCATTCTCTCCTCCCCGTACTTCAGGGTCCACTGCATTCAATAGGGAATGACCTGAGAATTCTTAATGTGGACGTGAGGCTTGAATGGGCGGGGGAGGGGTTCGACAAAAATCAAGAAATATCACAATTGGGGTCCAATAAGATTTTAATGCTACATAATATTTTTATTACAGATATGCCAACAAAAAACAACTACAACCTTTCTTTCTAGAATTTTTTTATTGTGGTCCTTAGTTGCAGAATTCGAAAATTTTTAATATTTTTTATATGTATTAAAAATACACGTACACGATGTTGGATTTGCAGTCTTAAATCTCACCTCATATCACCAAAGAGGAACGGGGTGTGGTTAAAAATGCCAAATAAAAGATCACGTGGTTAATGGACGGCCCCAAAGGCCATTTATAAAAAGATTCATAAAAACGAAATTACAATGTAAAGTTTTTTTTTTTACATATACGAAGGGCCCCAGTTGATGAATTTTGCCACGGGCCCCCGATGGGGTAGTTACGCCACTGCTAATGCATGTTGTAAAACCTCAGTAGCATGCGTAATGTTATGGCTAGTAAAGTAAACAAACAAAGTCGTCTGCATATTGAGATATATGAACGTTGTTAAAATATTTGCATATATTTATTGTGACGATATTAAATAATAGAGGGGATAGAGGATCGCCCTGAGCCAATCCTCGACTAGTATGACGGCAGATAGTGTAATTATCGATACAAATAGTTAAATTTCTATCTCTTAGGCAATTCCAAATATACGGGCAAATTCTCGGCCCTACTCCAATTTTATCCATATTATCAATTAAACAATTTAAATCTACGTTGTTATACGCGTTATCAATATCAATAAAATAGCCTATAAGAAAGCGAGAAACAATACAATAAGGAGGAGGAGAAATCAGCGAAAAGACCTAGAAATAAGAATGATTCATCATTAGAAGAATATGAATGGACTTTAATTCAAAGACAAAAGAAAAAAATAAAAGAATAAGGTGATACAATTGAAATATATATATCTTGTAATGAAAAGTTACCAAAACAATTTGCATTAGCCAGAATTTTGAAAGAGAACAGTATAACAGATATTTCCAACATCAAATACCTCAATTCTTATAAGATTCGTATTGCTACGAGCTATGGAGAGAAGTTATTCTTATGGTGTTATAACGACGGACGTGGATCTAGACATGTCAGAGAAAATAATCTAGAATCTATCAAATGCCCTGCCCCAGGGGAGCTGGTTTCATTGAATCGACTAAACAGACGGAATACATAGGACGGTGGATGGTCTCCTAGCGAATCAGTTAGATTGTGTTTTAAAGGTTCATTTTTACCTGCTTATGTTTACGTAGATGAGTTGCGGATAAAAAGAGAACCATACGTTTTCCAGTTACGCAATGCTCCAAATATTGGAAATTTGGACACACTTACAAAAGGCCTTAAAAAATTATAACCGTGTACTGCCCCCCATCTATTCGCACTAATCAAAATGACTGGAATGAAATTTTTTCTTTGACTAACAACAAAACTATATTACTGGGTGATTTCAATGGTCATCACACTAACTGGTCCCAAAAAAAATATAATATATAATGTTGAGCGACATTTTCGAAAGCCCGTGGTTGAGTCAGCTAAAATATTGTGTTTTTCTACATACCATTCTAACCTATACATTAAAATGTGAAAAACTTTGCATAAGCATGAAATTAATGATATCGGTCTTAGAGAATTAGCTGAATTATTATTACGTCCCGGTTTTGGTATTGGTATTATTGTTACATGTCGCCATTGTTGAGGTACAAAGCTTTTTGAAAAAAATTTATTGTATAATGAAAGCAATATTAATTTGCCATTATATGGTAAGTTATAAATCATGGAGTATGATATGTGATCAGACCCTGGAGAACTATACATCTACTTAATTCGTGTAACTTTATAGGTTCTTCTAATTTGGGGATGAAATCACAGGTATATCTGGCAACACAAAGTCCGGTGTTAAGTTATAAAGAAGTACGGTGGCTGACTTATGATCTATAACTTTTCTTTGGAAACGAACTCCTTTAAACCAAGCCATCTTATGCCAAACGTCTCTATAGGTACAAGTGTTGTCTATTGATGAACAAAATGATTGCCATCCGTTATTTTTAGCCTTACGGTGTAGTTTCTGTGAAATTCTAATTTTATTCGATAAAGTATCATAATTTTCAGATATTGGGTTTTTCGGAATTTAGACAAAGCTAAACGGTGTTCAGCTACAGCTCTGGACAACTCTACAGTCCAATAAGGCTTAGGTGAAAATCTATTAGAAGTATGATTATTTATTTCAATACACGGTATATAATGATATGCAGCAAAATTTACACATTCAAGAAATAAATCGTAAGCTTTTTGTGGACTTTCGGGTAAAATAAGAGTTGAAAATATTTCGTTCAGGAATTCCTTATATGATTCCCAATTTGCTTTTTTATAATTTATTTTACACGACTTAGTTTGATTTAAACATATATTTGAAGTAATCTTTATTATACAATGGTCACTTCCTAGTGTCTCATTAGTCACAGTCCAATTTAATTTCAAAGCTATATCAGAAGAAGCTAGTGACATATCAGGGGATGTCTGTTGTAATTGCCCGTTTACTAATTTTATTCGTGTAGATTGTCTATCATTCAATACCACTAAATGACTGTCTAATAAAGCATCAAAAATCTGCAACCCACGTCTATCATTTTTATTGGGACCAGTTAGTGTGATGGGGTGCAGGAGGATAAGTCAAGATTGTAAACACCCCACGCTTTGTAACAATAAAATGTATGTATTTTACTCCATCTTCTAATATTAAATTCATTATCAATTATTTTTACTTTTTTAGGTGGATAAATCTTATTAAAGCGTATATTTTAAATTTTTTAAACTTGTATTTAATTGTTTTGTCTAAAAACATCCATCTACGGCTGTATTTCCAGAGAAAGTTAGCGGCGTGCAAAATATCCATTATTTTTTTTTTTCAAAAAATATTTTTTTTTATTATTGTGTTGTCATCGGTTCTGGATAAGTATGCAAAATTTCGAGTCAATCCGACGTTTTGAAGGGGGTCAAAATCATGTTCAAAGATTCCGTTACATAGTAACATACATACGTCTGAAGCTAATAAAAGCGTATTAATTAGTTAAATGTTATGTAACATTTACGTATAATTTTATTTTTAATTATTTAAATATATCTATTTTTTATTTGATATAATTATTTAGCTGGTACCCATAGATGATTATGTGATTTGTAATTATGTAATTTTCGGCCAGCTTGGTGGACTATATGGCCTAACCACTCCCAATCGTGCTCTCGATTTCAGAGGAAGCCCATGCGCTGCAGTGGGACGTATTTGGGCTGATACAGTACAGTACAAATAAACATTATTATTATCATCACATATTTATAGTGTACGCCACAAGAACAAAACGGTATCACAATTTACTCTCCCAGATTAATCGGTGCCGAAAACAATAAACATACGATATTGTTTATTGGAATTTAATTAATTCGTTAGACCACAGAACCGCCAGACGAAGCAACAATATATGCCAAATACATTAAAATAATTATTTTCATACAAGGTATATCCAGACTGCAACCGAAAATGAAGCCAGGTGGTAGATTTCGTGATTTTAATACACAATATGTACTACCCAAGAAGTGATGATAATTCCAAAAATAATGGTAGTATTTTTTTACGAAAATTTTAGTTCCACAATCTCTAAAACAACCACCTGGTTTCGTTTTCGGTCGCAGTTCGATATGTCTGTGATAGATATGTCTATCACAATACAGTCATAACTTATTACGTAATATAACATTCCATAGAATGTTAATGAGTAAGAAGATCAATTAGTAGATGTTAGTCAAGCTACATATAACTATGATACTAATAACTAAAAATACGACTTTATTGTAAATAAATGCTTAATAAAAGGAATTGGCGATCTGTCAATGCCATGTTGTGCAATTTTAAAAATGTCAATCATAATGAAATTATCATCAAATTTTTGAATAAATTGTGCTATAATAAATTATTTTCATAACAACTTAACAAGTTAATACTTGTTACGTGTATAAACCATTACGTGAATTAGAAATAAAAACAATATTCTTAAAATTTCGATACAATAACGTAGTACACAGGTGAGGGGTTATTACATGAAAACCACCACACGGTCGTTTGTAAACATTGATGACGCACAAAAATATCGAGGCAGCCTCAACATTCTAAAAGCATTATTATACTACACGCGCAGGACGTTAGGCTAATTGAACATTATTAATATTACCTTAATAAGAGCGTAGTGGTCTGTAGGCAAACAGACCAAACGCGACTACCAACATGTTCATGGTGATCGCGTGTTTAAGTTCTAGGGCACACCTCTGACTTTTTGGAGTCATGTGTGTATTGATAGTCAATCACCACGCACTATTACTGGTGACAGTTATTATTGGTGAAAGAAAACATTGCGAGGACACTTGCATACCATAGCGATATGTAAAAATGTCCATGGTATATAGTCCGCCAATCCGCACTAGGCCAGCGTGGTGAACTATATGGCCTAGCCCCTTGTAGTGTATTGATAAATTCATACTCTTAGCATCTGTCGTCTCGAACTATACACTACGCGAACCAAGGGTGAGTGAGATAGATATAGAAGGAGATATAGACGTGGAGGACGGAACGGGGTGTGAAGACGTGGTGTATAGCAAACGAGCCGATAAATATTAATAATTGTATTCTACTACAATGTTACACATATTAACCGTAAATAGTGACTATTACACCCCTCTCAATCGTACCCTCGTTTATAGAGGAAACTCACGCCCTGTAGTAGAACGTATGTATTTATATGGACTGATACAGTATTAGCTTATTGTTGGTGACACAAATGCATAGAAAAACCGAGCTACACTTATAATTTTTCTGTCGCGTTTAGCTTCCATTTTCATGCAGTTTACATTGGTTTAATTTCATAGGTTTTCACGCAGTTCACGAGGTTATTTGTTAATAAAAACTTTCTTTGCAATCATCGATCGCAGTTTCATTATAAGTGTTGTGTTAACAACACTGACGAGTTTACGAAGCCGAAACTTTATATTCAGTTTTTGACGTGACAACGTCTTAAATTAGGTTGCGGCTGGGAGTCACTTATGAAAAAGTGTAACGCCCGGTAACGTAACGGTGCGCGCGCAGCACTAGAGAATTAGGCGCATTGAATCGGCGCATGCTTGTGTCTCTGTCTTTGTCTTTCTCGAACGTTCTTGGCGTTGGAAAAACAAGAAAGCGTCACAATACAAGTTCACACGTGTGGTTAAAGTATCGTCAGCTGTGTCTGTAGTGAAAATATGGAGTGCTTAGATTCGTCATTACATGTACAATGTTTTAGTAAACAAAATATATTTCTATAGTTAAAATTTGTGCAATTCTTATTTTCATTCAATTCCTTGTTCCTATTGTGCAATTTAATTATATTCATATCAATAAATATTCTACCGAGAAAAAGACGTTGTCACGTAAAATCTTTTTAATTTAAAAACACGCTGTTCGACAGTACACGACTTAGCTCAGAAATTATTTTACAGCATATCACTGTGTAGGTAACCTCATAATTGAATAGAAAATACTCATAATACCATAATCCAGACTCGTTAAAACTATAACTAATATCCAGCCGATGGTTATCTGGCAGAAATCGCCTTAGAGATAAGAACGCCATATGTAAGTTGTTGTTTTTTATTGTCTCTAAAAACTCTTATCCTTTTTTACTGCATAATAACGAATAATATCTCACTAGTTGATAGAAAGGAAAATGTCCATTCATAGTATCGATAAAAAATATCGTTGATCCCGATAACGATATTGCTTAAAATTAATTATAGTACTTTTTATGGTTGGTCCTTAAACGTTTTCCAGTTTTTTTTTTAATATAATTGAATGGCGAGACGAGCATGCCGTTCGCCTGATGGTAAGCGATACGACCGCTCATGAACAGTAGCAAAACCAAACAACACCTTGAATTACAAAGCAATTCTTGGCATTCCACTGCGCTCGCCATCCTGAGACATAAGATGTTAAGTCTTGTTTTATCCCAGGCGACGAATTTTTATCATCACATTTTACATTTTGTTAAGATAGCCGAAGCCAAAAAATAATTTTGTACGGCTCCAAGTTCATTTTTCCGAGAACTGTCCGAACCGCATTGTCTATTTCTCCCGTGAAACAACACTGCTTAAATGCACTGTTGTGTTTCGGATTGAAGGACATTGTAGCCAGAGCAACTACTGGACATATTGAGACTTAACATCTTATGTCTCAGGATGGCGAGCGCAGTGGAATATTGCTACTGTTCATGAGCGGTCGTATCGCTTACCATCAGGCGAACGGCTTGCTCGTCTCGCCATTCAATGCAATAAAAAAAAAAAAAAGAACTCCGGGCGTGGATTGCAATTATGTTTGTATTTATTGAAAATACATATTTTTCTCTACACAAAAAAAGTAAAAGGTTTCACCGAGGCACAAAATCTTCGCACCGATACTAACTTTCACAATATTATAAATGGCCATTCGCCTTTCAAGCGTCCTAGTATTTATATATAACTGAACTTTTATTGCTTACCGAAATTAAATCCCACTGATAGTTACACACCGAAAGAGTTCAGAATTCAAGAAAATTGGTGATAAATTTGATTTTCATAACTAAATATATTATAATGCGCTATTTATTAGCTAACGAAGCTACTATTTAATTTAAATCAAAATCTTGTTTGTTCCAAAATACGTATTACCTGCAAAACCTTTCTTTAAAAATAGAGCACTCAGCTAGTTCAAACTCAATATAGATCAAAGGCTGTATAGCAACGCTCAGACACGCATTATATCACTTTCAAGTTTGGAACAAATTATAATCTCAATTAAAGCTAACTTCTACTGCCTTAAGAGATGAATTTATGAGTAAACTTATTAAAACTCAACAGAATTACCAATTAGTGGTCCAATATTTAAATTGGGTTTTGAAAGCCGAAGTTAACGAAGGAGTTTAGCTGAAGAGTGAATAATATAGTACCGCAGCGCGAACATATCGGTTTACTTACAACTTCAATGAGGTACTTTGTGCTGATTGCGTATTATCAACGTATTTTGAACTAAACTATTTTTGACATCTTAGATTTACGCGAATGTTACACATTGAAATAAAACTATTATTTACGGATCAGTCCGCCCCGTGACCACGAAAGCTGTAAAGTGATCGAAACGTCGGGAAGTTAAAAATGTAAAAAATTAAACTAAATTCGCGATAAAATCCGTAAATAATAGTTTTATTTCAATATTTTTGACATCTCATTAATGTGTATGTATGTATATATATATACCGGGTATATCAAGACTGCTACCGAAAACGAAGCCGGGTGGTAGTTTTAGTGACTACAAACACAATGCAACTAAAATTTTCGCAAAAAAAAAGCGACAATTTTTTTTTATGATTTTTTAAATATCGTAATTTTTGGGTGGTAAATCCATAGTTTTTGCTAAAATAATAATTTAAACTCTTTTATACCTTAGAGTCCTTATAAATAAGAGGGTATACACTATTATTTTAGGAAAAAATAAATTTACCATCCAAATACGACCATAGGAAAAAATAACAAAAAAAAAATTCGTCGCTTTTTTTTTCAACATTTTCTGTTGCAATGTGTCTGAAGTCACTAAAACTATCACCCGGCTTCGTTTTCGGTAGCAGTCTTGAGATACCCTGTATATATATATATATATATATATATATATAATATATATATATATATATATATGGGTAAGATATGTATATGTATGTATATATATATGGGTAAGATATGTATATGTATGTATATGTTATGGGCCAAGTGATTAAGGGAGGTGTAAGGTTTTTCACTTTCGAAAAATCGTTTTTTTTGTTTTATCTTATTGTTTAACATTTCAAGAATACTGGTGGTAGGTCTCTCATATGTGAGAGGCTGCCTGGGTGGGTACCACCGCAATGTCTATTTCTCCCGTCAAACAGCAGTTTAAATGCACTATTGTGTTTCGGATTGAAGGACATTGTAGCCAGAGTAACTACTGGACATAGTGAGACTTAACATCTTGTGTCTCAGGATGGCGAGCGCAGTGGAATGCCAATCATTGCTTTGTAAATCAAGGTGTTATTTGGTTTTGCTACTGTTCATGAGCGGTCGCATCGCTTACCATCAGGCGAACGGCATGCTCGTCTCGCCATTCAATGCAATAAAAAAAAATTAATAATATGTCCTTAAAATTTTAATCCGATCTAAGCAATATCCTTGAAGTTATTGTCTAATTAGTCTCGGGGCCTCTAACGCTCTAACTCTAACAGCTACGGGTGGCTGGGATTGCATGGGGCAAAGAATGGGTAAACGTCTACGTGATCTAGTAAATAAAACTGTAGAAAGTAAAGTTATAAAAACCGGAAAAATGCTGGTAAAACAAGGCAAAGTAAATTACTCGGTGGCATAGGAAAGCTGACTGGAAAAGTCATTGATAATTTGAGTCGATACTACGGAGCAGCAATCAGACATAATTGTGATTCGTTAGAAGGAATGAAAAATGCATTCTGGGCAACGTTCTACCACCAGCAGTCAACAGATGATAACCCTCAACACCATAAGTGCATGAAAGGTGAGAACTCGTGGTGTTCACTATTAAAAAGCTATGGCTACAACAGGTGTGGAAAAATTCAAACATGACTACACTCCACTTCCACAAGATGTCATAGAAGCGATCAAACCGATTTATGAAGATTTGAGTAAAGATGAACTTCTAGAAAGGTGTCTTGGAGGGTTTACTCAAAATGCCAACGAAAGTTTGTACCAACTGATTTGGAGAATTGCACCGAAAAAATTATCTGGCAGCAGACAAATTGTTGAATTTGCATCTTATGTAGATGCATGCACATTCAATGAAGGTGCTGGTACACTTCTAACTTTTCTGTCTGAGATAGACGCAGTGTCGGCCCGAGCGCTCACTATTATGCATCATTTAGGGACAGCAATCGCATTGATAAGGCCGAGTTCCAAGCTGTACAGCAGAGCAAAGAAGCCAGAATAAAACGAACTTGAGAGAAAAGAGGCTGAAGACATCCACAATGCTGCAAGAAGTGTACTGTATGGAGCTGGAATCGATATTCCTGTGTAAGTAGGAAAAAACATTTTTTTTTCTTCACTTTTTTGCTTCATAAACTTTAAACGCGTTTTTCTCAAAACTACTTTTTCAGAGTCCGTGTTCACTGCCATTTAAAAACTACTGGACCGATTCATTTCAAACTTTGTACACATTTTCTACATATAAAATACGTTTAGTAATTTTTTTTTACATTAAGTTTATTTCCCACCCACAAAATGGCGGAAATTTTCGTGGAAAATAACGGTTCACAATTTAGATGGCCGCCAAACAATTTTAAATTAAAAAAATAATAATCAGAGAACGTTGGGGGGAAGATTTGTTTATAATTTGACTAAATTTTTATGGTTTTTCATTTGCAGATAATTTCCAGACGAGTTACAGTGAACACCGCAAATAGTTTTTTTTTTCAAGACTTTCTGGGCGAAGCTCTGTTACGGGCTAGTCGTTCAATATTTCTACATAAAAATTTACAGGTCATAGTCAAAACTATGCTCAATAATGTATAGAAGGTTTGAATAAAATTACTTTTTTTGTTTACACTGAAACCCTTACCCCTCCCTTAATGCGGGCAGTATTCATAATGCCCAGGCAGTATCAATATTGCTGAACCATATCGGGCCAAGTGATAAATTACAATCAAAGCTCACCTATTTATCACATTGCCAGGGCATTATGAATATGGCTACATGATGATCGGGCAATGTGATTAATAGGTGATTTTTTACGTGGTGCGCTGCCGCATTGTCGCATCTGCGAAAGACCCATACATTAGAAAGGTTGAATTGATCTGATTATGTTTAGTTGTTTTTTAACGTCCGAAACATTATCTTCAGAAGAAAATTAGTGTACCCACTTTATGGATCATTTAGGTCAACTGTGCCCCAAAACCGACTCTGAACTTAACGTAGTCTTTTAGCTACCGACCCTAGAGTGTCTATAAAAAGCCGGAGGCGCGGAGGGAGAGCAGCCCCCGCCTGCATGGTTGCCTATCTTTTGTTACGCAAGGGCGAAGGGGCTGAACTTCCCGAAGCGCCGGAGACCATGCAGATGCTATTTTGTAATGACAACAAGTGTTTTAAGGGTTAGGTTGCTATAATAGATATTTCTCAGGAATGGTGCGTTACCTTTTCATGGGAGTGGTACCAGGGGAGGTGCGATACTCCCCCTCCACTCTTCTCAACTCATCCCCTCGTGCTATCCTATTCTAAATTCTACCACTTCGGCTCATTGTTTTGATTTTGATTCGCTTTACATCTTGAATCTATTCCATGGAGACTTATAAGAAACATACACGATGTTGACACTATGGTCTCATTATTTAACACTTATATAACTAACCTGTTCGATGTTCATGCTTCAATCAAACGTAAAATCTTTAGAAATTTGCCTACGCCGTGGATAACCCCTACTATCAAATTAATGTGCAGTTTACGCGACAAAGCTCGTAACCGATATCGATGTACTAAGCAGGTCATCCACAAAGATTACTATCTGCAACTAAAGCGGCAAGTAGTAAAATCATTACATCAGGAGAAACAGGCTTATTTTACTAAGTGCATTAACCAAAATATCAATAATTCTAAATATTTGTGGAAAAATTTAAAGTCTCAAATATATCCGTCAAATAAAATTGCTGAGCTGCCCGTTAACCTCTGCGACGCCGAAAACATTAACAATAGCTTCTTAAATGTTCCAGGAAATCAGGACGTGCCTATGCCACAACTTACATTTTTTGAATTTAATAGATATGGCCCAGCGAAATTTTCTCTCCAACGTATTGATGATAACACAGTCTTAAATATCATTAAAAACATCCCCACTAATGCTCAGGGAATTGACGGCATAACAAGAGATATGATACGGCTTACACTTCCTCATACCGTATCAACTATAACATCGATTGTTAACACCTCAATTACGACAAATATGTTTCCTAGTCTTTGGCGTTGTGCAATAGTTCGACCTATACCTAAGAACAACAACCCTCAAACCTTTAATGAATTGCGTCCTATCAGCATTCTTCCCTGTCTGTCGAAGGTACTGGAGCGAGTGGTATATTATCAAGTTATAAAGTATCTCGAAACCAATAACATTCTCCCAGAGCTTCAGTCAGGTTTTAGACAGGAACGAGGAACTAATACAGCGCTGCTGGATGTTGTGGGTAATATCCTTGAGGCGCGGGATCGAGGAGAGGCGACCATTTTAACATTACTTGACTTCTCGCGCGCTTTTGATACGATAATATTCATCTACTTCTATGTAAACTCCGCTATTATGGGTTTGATCACGGCACAATTCGTTGAAATGAAATGAAATGAAATGAAATGTATTTATTGGTCACGTAGGCAATTTAAAAGCTCTTATGACAAGTCAATACACATAGAACTTAATCTCTATAAACAATATATTTCCTATACTTAGTATTACTTATTTTAATTTCTTGGTTTAATTAATTAATTTATGTAATTTATTTATTTTAATTTAATTTTATTTTTATTTAGCATTAGTTTTATTTATTTGTTTCCTTTTTATTCTTATTTTATTTAAAGTATTAGTTATGACTTTATGGTAATTTATTTTTCAAAGAAATACAATATGTACGTTGGTCAAATTAAATTAAATTAAATTAATTAATTAATGGACCATGAATATTATAACAACGGTGCGTAGCGGTTTATTGTTACCACCGGATCCAACGCGGCCCTTCCTGAGAAGACCCGGCGAAACAAACTCAGTGGCTTACACTACCACTGGAACTACGCGACGCGACCCAATCCTGAGTATATCCAGCGAATAAGACTCAGTGGGCTTGTTTTGGGTCCAATTTAAGACAACGACCATAAGTATTTCCGAAACGTCCCGTATGTTTAGGCTTACTGCCGGATCCAACGCGGCCCTGACTGAGAAGACCCGGCGAACAAACTCAGCGGGCTTTACTTGGGCTTTACTACGTTGGTTTCAGAGTTACCTCATCGGTCGCTCACAATATGTAGAAATAAAAAAAACCGACGGGTCCTTAACACTATCCTCTCCTCGACCCGTGACCAGGGGAATACCTCAAGGTTCAATTCTGGGTCCTCTATTATACATCATATACAGTGCTGACATTGCCCAATGTTTACTTGACTGTAAATATCATATGTACGCGGATGATATTCAGCTGTACATATCTTTTAAGCCCGATGATCTGGTTTCATCCGTCCGTAAACTCAACAAAGTGCTTGCTAATGTAGTTTCCTGGTCAGATCGTAACACCCTGGTTTTGAACCCTGCAAAAAGCAAATTCATGGTATTAGGGAGTAAATCGCAGACTGGAATTTTTTTATCAGCCAATCCACAAATAGTGATAGAAGGGAAAGTTATTGATAGGGTAGAAATAGCGCGTAATCTGGGACTCATCATGGATCCAGAGCTCAACTTTGAAACACATATAAGTAATGTAGTCAAGAACTGCTTTTACAGGCTCAAAATGTTATATCGTTTTAGACAATATCTTAGTATTGAGATACGGAAGAGGCTCGTAGACTGCTTGATTTTATCTCCACTAAATTATTGTGACACAGTGTACGGCCCTTGTTTATTGGCTCGAACGGACAAATTGATCCAGCGTATGCAGAACGCTTGTGCTAGGTTTTGTTTCGATGTCCCCAGTCGTAGCCATATTACACCTTTTTTAAATGATGCCAATATTCTTAAAATGGCAGCTCGGCGGCAACTTCATATGGGCACTTTACTTTTTGGCATTTTTAAAACAAAAAAACCTCAGTGACTGTACAACAAACTAATATGGAGACAAGACAACCTCGCACACGGCACTCGTACCATCACAAATCCTCTGTCGATACCCCACCACAGAACCACTGCCTTCAGGGGATCCTTCAGGTATGCTGCCACCCATTGTTGGAACAACATTCCACCGCCATGTCGGTCTAAAAACACAGTGTTTAGTTTTAAATATAATTTTAAACAACATTTGTTACTACTCCAAAAGCAACATTACTAAGATAAGATACTTACCAAAACGTTTTCGACCCGATACTGTGATGAACGGAGAGGGTTGGCATGGTTAATTAGTATCCATACAAACCATGATTAATAACACCGCCTATGACAAACTTATAGCCAGTATTTCCACATAATATTATTTTAGATTGGCGAGGGACACAGTTTTACATCCTTTTCTCACCTCACCTACATTCCAGTTACGTACCCGTAACACCACCATTTGTAATGTGGTTCAAAATATTGTTAATTTGTTTTTTATTTCATGGGTAGGTACAATATCTTGTAGAACAGCTCGGTACACATAAATGATGGCAGGTGCGTGCGTCGCGTCGCGCCTCTGACCGAGATACTGTACAAAGCACTATGAAATTTAAATAAATGTATATTTTTATTTTTATTTTCCTGTTTTGCTCGATATGGCGAGCCATACTTACATAGGTATACAACCACATACCCACGCACACACACACACATACAACGAAGTTGTGATGTAATAGAATAGTTCTTTGTTTCTTTTTTAAATATTTTTTGCTTGTTTTAGGTTTATTTTGAATTGTCATGTTGTTTGTTTATTGTATTTTTTACTATTAAAATTTCTGTCTATTAAATAAGTAACTCCGACTGATCGTCCGCACGTCTCTTGGGCCTCCCATTGAAAATCAGCGTTGTAGTATTGCATATGCAGTACTGCAGCAGAAAGCTGAATGGGAGGTTCCATTGCTGGCGCAATATTTATAATTCAGAATAATTAATTTTATATTTATAATTCTGTTCTTAGTGTAATTCGTTTTTTGTTTTGTATTCTTTTGGTTTTTATTTTTTGTAATTTATTTTGTTATTGTGCTAGCAATAAATAAATATTTCTTTCTTTCTTTCTTCTTTCTTACATCACTCTGCCCAATAGGAATTTGGTATTATTCATAATGCCCGGGCAATGTGATAAATTGATTGGTTATAATCACATTGCCCGCTCTTATTGGGCATTATTCATATTGCCCGGGCATTAGGAATAATGCCCGATTAATCACTTGGCCCATAACATATACACTTTTAATCGTACTCCCGGTTGCAGAGGAGGCCCGTGCCATACAGTGGGACGTATATGGGCTGATGCAGATGGCGATAAGCTCGCCCCCTATCACATCGTGAGAGGGAGCAGACAAGGGGAAACGTGGGTGTCCTTGTAGCATCTTTGACTACTCCATCTGGGAAATGTATGTATATACAATACAAGCTCCCGTTTCTGTGCGTTATCGACATCTACATCAACATAGGGCTCTATCTGTAATGCTGTCAATACACGGTGTCAGTGATATGACATTACCATTGTACTAACTTGCAACGCCGGACAATACATTCAATCAGCAATATTGCAATCAATTAACGTTGCACAAGCCACAAAGCAATGCTTGTATACGGCACCTATAATGAAAAGCATACATAGTGGCTTTAGTTAACATCTAAAACAATAATTTTCATTTTTAGCTTATATATTCTAGAGAAACTTGGAAAATAAAAATATCATAATTGTACAGGCCAATTGAACATTTAGCATAGTAAGCAAATTAATCAGTTTTCCCAGTAAAGAAATTAATTTTGTTTAATGCGAGGAGAATGTTTGAAATTTACCCGTTTAAAGGCGTACGTACATCAATCATTTTTTAACTATACCGGGTATATCAAGACTGCTACCGAAAACGAAGCCGGGTGGTAGTTGAAGCGACTTCAGACACAATGCAACAGAAAAAGTTGCAAAAAAAAAGCGA
This sequence comes from Hyles vespertilio, assembly GCA_009982885.2. Classification (NCBI taxonomy): domain Eukaryota; kingdom Metazoa; phylum Arthropoda; class Insecta; order Lepidoptera; family Sphingidae; genus Hyles; species Hyles vespertilio. Next base: position 130,130 of record WUWR02000052.1, on the reverse strand, counting down.
CAATTTTTTTTTTTGTTATTTTTTTCCTATGGCCATATTTGGGTGGTAAATACATTTTTTCCTAAAATAATAGTATATACCCTTTTATTTATAAATACTCTAAGGTATAAAAGAGTTTAAATTATTATTTTAGCAAAAACTATGGATTTACCACCCAAAAATGACGATATTTAAAAAATCATAAAAAAAAAATTTCGCGTTTTCTAGGCGAAATTTTTAATTGCATTGTGTTTGTAACCACTAAAACTACCACCCGGCTTCGTTTTCGGTAGCAGTCTTGAGATACCCGGTATGAATCGATCAAGTGTATTTAATCATCACTAAAATGTATTCCCTGCAATAATTATAATCAGTATAAGCCTATATACGTCCCACTCCAGGGCAAGAGCCTCCTCTACAATCGAGAGTCCGATTCAGAGAGTAGTATTATAAGCATTCAGGGTAATCTACCGAAAACGAAGCCGGTTGGTAATTTTAGTGACTCCGGACACAAGGCAACTACAACTCTTCATATACCCTGTATAATATTACTCATCCAACTTGTCCGAAATAGGGAAAGTGGAGGTGCATCTGCACCGTCCCAATTTATGCGGAGCCATATTTAACTGTGCGCCAGGCGGCACGGCGAGTAAACGTCATGCAAGTAAGGGCCACCGAGAGGTTTTGCTGTCTTATTAAGGAATTATGCTAGATAGAAACGACTGTCATTGTACCTACTTTCTTAAAATTGCTTAGACAAACACATGTACATAAATTGCAACATAACAGAAGAAAGCTTATTTTAATGTATATGTTATGCTAAGTGATTAATCGGGCATTATGAATAATGCCAAGTGCCTATTGGGCAGTGATGTAAAGCGAATCGAAATCAAAACAATGAACCGAAGTGGCATCGTGCGGCTATTGCAAGATCACGCACCTCCGTTGGTATCACTCCCATGAAAAGGTAACGCACCATTCCTGAGAAATATCAATTATAGTAACCTAACCTCAAAACACTTGTTGTCAATACAAATTTGCTTCTGCAACGTCTCCGGCGCTACGGGAAGTTCAGCCCCTTCGCCCTTGCGTAACAAAAGATAGGCACCCTATAGGGTGCCTATCCTTCGTTACAGCGGGCGGGGGCTGCTCTCCCTCCGCGCCTCCGGTAGCCAAAAGACTACGCGAAGTCGGGGTGTCCCGAGTCGGTTTTGGGACACAGTCGACCTAACTGATCCATAAAGTGGGTACACTAATTTCCTTCTGAAGATTATGTTTCGGACGTTAAAAAACAACTAAACATAAACAGATCAATTCAACCATTCTAATTTGTGGGTCTATCGCATCGATGCGACAATGCGGCAGCGCACCATGTTAAAATTTACCTATTAATCACATTGCCCGATCATCATGTAGCCATATTCATAATGCCCGGGCAATGTGATAAATAGGTAAGTTTAGATTGTAATTAATCACTTGGCCCGATATGGCTGAGCATTATTCATACTGCCCGGGCATTTTGAATACTGCCCGCATTCACTGCATGCATGCCCATAACTTATGGGCCAAGTGATTAATGTTATGGGCCATAACATATATACTACACACCTTTCGGTGCACCTGTCAAGGATTTGTGCTCATTGAAAATGCCTGTCATTTTTTAACTCCTCTATGAATGAACAACATCATATAAAAATTTCAAGCTTACAGCAACATGTTCTTTTTATGATTTTGTTTACACTTTCAAGGGTATGCAGTGCAGGGGAGTTACTCTATAAAAACGATACGAACTTCGAATGTCCAGACGCCGTAAGTTAAACTAAACTAATGTGCCTAAATACTCCAGAAATTAGTAAATTCGAAGAAAAGTATAAGTATAATAGAGAATAGTATTGATTTTTAGAAGTGGACATCTCATATCTTACTCCGGACGTCGAACATCCGTACTTAACATCATCACTATAAGAGTTTCTAGCCTTATAGTCACCGTTTCTTGAAAGATTCACTAGCTCTCCTACTAGAAATTATTGCTAGAAATCGCATTACATTTCACTAGATAAAGCTGCATTTCCAGCTGAATATTTGATAAGTACGAAATTATTTTAAACCGATTACATTTTCGCTTTCAAACTATCTTTGAAGTAAGCGCGGTAGTCGCAATGGAAACTCTTTACAGTTTGGGAAGCATTACGTAATATACGAAATTGAATTTCTTTCAGCTTTTTCTGGTAAAGTAAGGGAACGCATGCGAGTAGTTACTGCGTTAGTTTGGAAATGTTGCCAATTACGATAGGTATCTGAATAAGAAATATTTCACATAGGTACATAAAAATTACGCTATTTTGTATGCACATTCAATTTTAAATCACTTCATGAATTCTCATCGATCTAGGGTACTTCTGACCAGGCACATAATAATGGGGTTAATGGCTTTGCTCAGTTAACTTAGGTGCCACGGACATTTACAAAAAGCTATCCTCTTAGACTCTATCTAAAACGAAGCATATCTACATAATATTATTTTAATTTAAAAACATATTTTGCAAAGGCTTAGATTAAATACGAATGAGAAACGACCTGCAAAACCTGTATCTTTTGAGCATAACATTATGAGGTGGGTGCGGGAATATAAGAAAAGGTCGGTAAATGTAATAGCAAGTCTAGTCAACGTATATATAACCGTTAAATTCGCGCACTACAGACAACCTCCCGAACTTCAATTAGTTATTTATCTAACTTATGGGTTGCAAATAAAGAGCATATCGTCTGCTTACTGGTAAAACAAGATAAATGCATTTTTTTACAAAATCGAGTTAAAAATGCAGTTATATGGAATTTTAATTCTCTATCTACTGGTAAAACCCAATAAAAGCAAAGTCCAATATCTTCTGAGATAATAAGTTTGTAAAAGTGATAACTTCTTACATTTTGGAAAAAATATACAAGTAAAACATAATAAATATTCTTATAGCTTAAATGCATTTCAATTTTAACAGGTAAAAAACAATAAATACGGTTAAAATTTTTTACTTTGTGTTGTGACCAGGTCTTAAACGCATTTATTGTTATAAATCTTACAATTTAAACACCATCACTATATTAAAGTTATTTATTCCATTGTATTTATTGATTTTTGTTTATTAAGGATCGATGTTTGATTGCCATAATTAAGTGATAAGAAATACAAAACTGCTGCCCGAGAGCCGAGTTGATCCGACACTCCAGCGAAGACAACCCGGACATCAGTCGGTATGAGATTCGGATGGCCTTTGATCGACTTAAAAATAACAAAGCGCCGGGCGAGGACGGAATTACAGCAGAGCTTCCGAAAGCGGGTGGAACGCTGATACTGCAAGGCCTTCGGAGGCTCTTTGATTCCGTCCTGCTTGAGGGCACAAACGTCAGAGGCATGGAGCAGAGATGAGGTGGTACTGTGCTTCAAAAAGGGTGATAACAGCTTCTTGAAGAATTGCAGGCCCATCTCACTCCTGAGCCATGTCTATAAGGTGTATTCAAGGGTCATCATAATTCGTTTTGAATACAGATTTGATAACTTCCAGCCTCCCGAACAAGCTGGTTTCTGAAAAGGCTACAGTACCATAGACCACATTCATTCGCTCCGGCAAGCTACATAAAAATCCGAGGAGTATAATTTGCCACTTTGCTTAGCGTTTGTGGACTATGAGAAAGCCTTCGATTTGATAGAGATTTGGGATGTGCTGCAGTCTCTTCAACGGTGCCACATTGATTATAGGTATATCGAAGTGTTGAAGTGTTTGTACAAAAACGCCATCATGTCAGTCCGAGTACAAAATCAGAGTACGAATGCTATTCCCTACTACAGAGGGTCATGAGACATGGAGATATAATATCTCCGAAAATGTTCACTGCTGCGCTATTCGGCATTCGGATTCAGCATCAACATCAATGGCGAGTATATCAGTCACCTTCGATTTGTCGACGACATCGTAGTCTTGGCGAAATCGCTGGAATCCTGCGCCATATGCTCAAGGACCTCAATGGAGTTGCTCAACAGGTGGGTCTTAAAATGAACATGGACAAGACGAAGATTATATCGTGTCCACCTGGATTGCGGTTGGAAACTCTACGCTCGGAGTTGTGGACGAATACGTCTATTTGGGACAAGTTGTCTGGTTGTAAGTTGTAGTCGCAGTGAGCCGATCACATGGCGCATTAAACCGATGGCCGTTGGGACCGAAAGGTTTCATAGTGGAGGCCACGTACAGGCAAGCGAAATGTCGGACGTCCGCCTACAAGGTCGACAGACGACCTGGCTAAAGTTGCAGGAAGTCGCTGGATGCAGGCCGCTGCCAACAGGTCGATGTGGAGACCCTTGGAGGAGGCCTATGTTCCGCAATAGACTTCCTGTAGCTGAGATGATGATAATGATGAAGAAGAAATACAAATGACTGATTATTAAAAATCGTTTCTTTTATTATCGTTTAATAGATTACCTATGTAAAGTTAATTTATTTTTATTTAATTAATCACCTTTGTATGATGTAATACTTAATAAGTGACACGCTTACACTAAAAGTATACAAGTAAAACAGGTTAAATGTATCAAAAATATCATTATTTCAGCGAATTTGGTCAAAAAAATCTTTCCACTTAAAGAATTGGTGTAAAGTACAATAAGTCTTCACACAAAAGTAAAATAAGCTTTTGGAATCATTGAATTTAGAAGATATAACATCTTTGATAAGTTCTGGTAAAACATGTTAAATGCAGCCCTCCTTTGACCTAAATTTAATTTTATTCAATTTTATTAATACCGAATATTAAATAAAAGTAAATCTCAAAAGAGGGGTAGTTAGCCCTACTTTTTGCTTTAACAGTTTTTTAATTAATGAATTTGAAATAGATCAAATTTAAAGCTTTTATCACTCAGGCACTCAGTCTACTACAAAAGCAAATTGAGGCTTTGACCCACACTGTCGACACTATTGAGATGCAGCGACGCCGGAAAATCATCCTGTTCCATGGAGTTGCAGAATCTGCCAATGAAGACTCTTCACAAACCATAGTGGATGTGGTGAAGCAGCACTTGGGAGTTGCAGACTTTTCTGTTGATGAAATGCAGCGCAGCCATAGAATGGGCCGACCATCTTCTTCGAAAAAGCCTCGGCCTTTGCTAGTCAAATTGCGGGATACATCTATGCGTGATAAGCTTTGGTTCAGTAAGACGAAGTTGAAGGGTTCTGGCATTACTCTCTCTGAGTTCCTCACGAAATCCAGACACGACATTTTTATGGCGGCACGAGAGAAGTTCGGTGTAACAAATTCCTGGACCCGGGATGGGAATGTTTATGTTATAAGTTCAGGCACCCGGCATCGCGTGGTGTCGCTCACTCTGCTTGATCAGATTGCTGTGGACACCCCCGCAAAGCCGAGTCCAGTGAGGAAAACTATTGCTGTTCCCAAGACTCGACGAGCTGTGACGTCCAAAAAGTGAAGTGTATTTTTATTTTTTATTTCGCTTAGTTGGTCCAGGCAAAACTTTGTAGTTTGTTTAGTTATAATACTTAGCATGTTACTCATGTTTTGTTTATATTAATTCCACCTTCTTTTGTAAGTAAATTGTAAACACTCAATTGTCAACATAACCTTACAAACTTTTTGACAAATGCCAGTTGTTGACATTTAGCGTTTTGTTACTCCTTGCATTAATTGTTATATCATTCTTTAATTAGTTTCTAAGCAGCCTCTTGCCTGGACTGATATTGTTATAATTAATTTAATGGTGTGCTGTACTTTTAACTTTATTGCTTTTCTGTTTTATCAATTTTTCCATCAATTACCTCTGATAAATCTTGTTTATATATTTTCAAATAGAAACGTGATAGCGTTTTGTTAATTAACACAACCGGCAGATGGATAACTGTGCTCTTAATTTTTATTTTTCAACTTTTTTATTTATTTAATTATTTTTTGTTCATCTTTGAATTTTTAATCTATTATTATTTTGTGTTTAATTTAGGTTTGTTGTTTCTTTTTTGCTTCTATATTGTTGTTTATCATAATGTCTGAGCAATACGATAGTAGTGACAATGAGTTCTTCTCAGTGTGCAGCGATGATAGTTTTGTCAGTGTTCCATCACTTGCTGATAATCTTGTGTCTCAGTTCTCTGATGTTCCCAGGAATTTTAATGTTGTCCATATTAATGCCCAGAGTATTCCGGCTCATTTCCCAGATATGCTGGCTAGTTTTGACTGTACTCATATACATGCTATCCTGATTTCTGAATCGTGGTTAAAACCATGTCTTTCCTCTTCCGCTTATTCCCTCCCGGGGTTCCACCTTATCAGGAATGATCGCACGTCACGTGGTGGAGGCGGGGTTGCTATATATCTCCGAAACCAATTTCGATATGCTGTAGTTAGTGTATCCTCGCAACCCCCGCCATCTGACGCTGGTGAGCATCTTTTCCTAGAGGTGGAATTCTCGCTAAAAAAAGTACTACTCGGTGTTTATTATTGTCCCTCGCTCCATATTGACTTCTTCTCTTCTCTAGAAATTATCCTTGAAAATCTTGTTCCCATGTACAGTCAAACCATAATCATGGGTGATTTCAACACCTGTCTCCTTAAGAACGACCGTCGTTCTTCCTGCCTACAGAATACCATCCAATCCTGCAACCTTACTATTCTTCCACTGTCTGCAACCCATCACTCTCCTAACTGCTCTCCTTCTCTTTTAGACCTTATCTTTGTTTCTTCCCCAAACCTTGTGGCTAAACACGGACAATGTTCCGCTGACGCCTTTTCCTCCCATGATTTGCTATTCCTTTCTTTTCGTCTCCGTCCTCCAAAGGTCCTACCCAAAATCCTTCTGCAAAGAAATTTTCGGGGTATGAATCTCGTTAATCTTCGTAAGGATGCCGCCAACCTTGACTGGAGTTCTCTTCTCCTTGCGAACTGTATTGATATGAAAATTCAAATTTTCAATAATAAGATGGTTGAGCTATTTGACCTACATGCACCTGTTCGGCCCGTAAAGCTCAAGCACCTACCGTCTCCTTGGCTTACTCCCGATATTAAAGAGCTGCTTTCCAAAAAAGCATCGGCTAAGACCAGATATAACCGTAGACCCAATGAAATAAATTGGCAGAAATACGTCAAAATTCGGAACCATTGCAGTAAGGTGTGTAGGTATGCTCAACGCCGACACATTCACAATTCAGTCGAAAACGGAGACCCTACCAAGGTTTGGAAATTTCTTAAGACACTGGGAGTGGGTAAATCCCGACGAGAGTCCTTTTGTAAATCCATCGATTTGAATTCCTTAAACCGTCATTTTTCCTCGTCGTCTTTCTTTGACAAGTCAATCAAAGACGACACCATTAAGTTCCTTTCGACCCTCAAGACTCCCGATTGCTCTGCTTTCGTCATTAATCAATTTGCTGCTTGTGATGTTAGGAAGACCATTATGCTCATCTCATCTAATGCGACGGGAAGTGACTGTGTCAGCCGTAATATGATTCTCCCTATCCTGGACGAAATCCTTCCTATAATTTCCCATATCCTTAACCATTCTATTTCCACTAGCACCTTTCCTGCTGCTTGGAAACAAGCCCATGTTATTCCTACTCCTAAAAAATCCAATGCATCCAATTTTACTGACTTTCGTCCTATCTCAATTCTTCCTTTCCTCTCCAAAGTCCTTGAACGTCTCATCCATACTCAGTTAAACTTTTTCCTCTCCAAGCAAAATCTCCTAAATCCTCTCCAATCGGGGTTTCGTCCTGGGCATAGCACGACTACTACTTTGACTCATATTACGGATGGCATCAGGTCGGGTATGGAGGAAGGCAAGCTGACTGTCCTAGCATTGCTGGACTTCAGTAATGCCTTCAACACTGTCGACTTTGATGACTCTTAACATATCTCCAACGGCAATTGATTGGTTTCGTAGTTACCTGTATGGTCGCCAGCAACGCATCTGTTTTGAGGAATGCTTTTCTTCCTGGTGCTCTGTAACTGCTGGTGTCCCTCAGGGCGGCGTGTTATCTCCATTACTCTTCGCTGTTTTTATTAATTCCATCACTAATAATCTTCGCTCCTCCTACCACCTCTACGCTGACGATCTGCAAATTTATACACGGGCACCGGTGGACAAGATGGTCGATGCGATTCGAACTATTAACGATGATATCCAACATATATGTACTTGGAGTAAATCCTATGGACTGAAGGTGAATCCGTCGAAAACTCAAGTGATTGTTGTCGGTAGCCCCAGGATGATATCGAGACTTGGTTGGACCCAACTTCCATCCGTTTACTGTGACGGTGTTACTGTCCCATATAGCGATACCGTAAAAAACCTTGGCCTATACATAGACAAGTCTTTCACCTGGGGTCCGCAGATTCGGGAGCTAAGCCGTAAGGTTTTCGCCTCCACTGGGTCCTTGCGAAGGTTACAAAATTTTCTACCCATTACCACGAAGATTTCCCTTGCACAAACTCTCCTACTCCCCATCCTTGATTATGCCGATGTCAGCTATCTCGATCTCACCGAGGACCAACTTAATAAACTTGAGCGTATTCAAAATTTCTGTATTAGATTTATATTTGGTATACGCAATTATGATCACGTTTCTGAGTTTCGAGCTAAGCTCAAGTGGTTGCCCATACGACTTCGTCGGAATGCTCATATTCTATCTCTTCTGTACAATATCTTATTTAATCCTCTCACCCCTTCATATCTCAAAGAACGTTTTGTATTTCTTCATAAATCTCATTCTAAGTCCTTGAGGTCATCGGAGAATCTGAAACTGAGAATGCCGTTGCACACTACAACTTTCACAGATAAGTCGTTTGCAGTCCAAGCTGTACGACTGTGGAACGAGTTACCAACTATAGTAAGGCAGGCTCAAACACTGGTATCGTTTAAAAAAATGGTGAAAGACTACTATCTCTCTCACTAAATCTACAGACCGAGAAGTATAGTTTCTACATATAGAAAATAAGCCTACAGGCAATTTATAGTATTTATAAGTGTTTATGCATAATCATAGTTGTATATGTGTATGTATGTGTGTATGTATGTATGTATGTATGTATGTGTATATGTGTGTATATATATATGAATATATATTATATATAATATTAATTATAAATAATTCGTCTATAATTCTTATTTTACTCGAGCTTGTTTCCTTTATTTCCTAGACTGCCCCTCTCTTCTTCTCCTTATCTCGTATCCATCCAAAGGTTGTCTGTAAGAAATCGCCTAGAGCGATAAGACCGCCTTCTGTACTTTTATTTTATATTATATGTTAATGTTGTCCTCTTTATGTGCAGTTAAGAATAAATAAATAAATAAATAATAAATAATAAATAAATAAACAAATTACATCACCATCGACGCGGCAGTTTCGGTTAGAAGAGCGGTAAGTACATCGGTGCGCAAATATGTACTTGGTATTTCCTGGACATCTCCGGTGCTTGCGACAACGCTTGGTGGCCAATGCTGCTTCTTAAGTTGAAATTACGCACGGAACAACCAAACTTAAACTTGGACACTATGCCGTGTCGAAACCACTGACGATGGGTTGTCCACAAGGCTCAGTCTTAGGTCCTTATTTGTGGAATTTAGGCTTCGACGATTTTCTTACGATTCCCTTACCGTCAGGATGTTCTTTGACCGGATATGCGGACAGAAACAGTAGGTCGGGACTAGAAAATAGTGCAGACGCGTGTTTAAAATTAATATGTGATTGGGGCCATCGAAATCGCTTAAAGTTTGCACCACACAAAACGTTCCAATTACTTTTAAAAGGAAGTTTACAATCACCGCTGCGATTTAAATTTAATAATATCACTGTTAAGAAAAAAGAATCGGTTTGTTATCTTGGTTTAATTTTGGAAAGGAATTTTTCATTTCTTGAACATATTAAAAACGTCGGGGAAAAGTCGAAAAGGAACTTTTTTGCTTTGACAAGAGTATCAAAATCAACATGGGGGCTATCTTTCAATACACTAAAAAATCATCTATGGAGCAACTTACTTAGGATGTATTTGTTACGGATCTCCCGTATGGGCTGATAGGGCTACTATCGGCGCTGTGCGAAGAAAACTGCTCCAGAGCCAACGCTTGGCCTTGATATTCTTGTGTAAGGCATATAGAACTGTTAGTACCGAAGCTTTGCCTGTCCTGGCGGTGTGTACTTCCAGTCGACCTGGAGGTGCAACGTCGCGCCGCCATGTATTACTCTACTAGGGAGAATATGGATAAAAGTTTTATAACCGCACGTGAACTTTTAAAAATTGATAGATTATTTAAACCGCTTTCAGTGGTATATAGCGAACTATTAGATGAATGGCAAAATAGATGGGAGGTATCTTTGAAGGGACGACATCTATATCAATATTTTCCTTGCGTTCGTGACCGTTTGACAAAGACTTGGTTGGATGTCGATTATTGCGTATCACAGTTTCTCACGGGCCATGGTAACTTTAGGTCTAAACTTTACTCTTTTAAGCTTGTTAAATCGCCTGCGTGCCCATGTTCAACACCTAATTGCGAGTATGAGCAGTCCGCGCATCATATACTTTGGGAGTGTAGTCTTTGGCAGAATGAGCGTAAAACTATGCTGGATAGTATGCAGATATCATCTGGAGTCGTATACTACATGGACCTTGTAGAGACTAGGAAGAACTTCCGTGCTTTCCGGCGTTTTTGCCATACTTATTATTGGAATCAAGTCTAAAAGCTCACATAATAGGTCCCATTTAAATGTAATAATGATATGATCCGTGGTGCTTTACAGCTGGCTTCTCCGGCTGTAAAAATCTTTTACGAGGTTATTTACCTGTTTAGTTCATTTTTTTGTCACCCGCTTTGCACGGAGGAAGTGGACAATAATTTATTTCCAACTCCTCCTATTAATTTCACTTTCTGATTAATTTCGTTGCGGGTTAAAGACAAGTTAGACATTCCCGGAGACTCGCCGAGCTTCAATGCTCGGTGTCATTACATTGCGTGCCACTGTTGATCCTGGCTCACAGGAGTTACAGTGGTGGGTGTGAGGGTGGGACAGTCTCCATAGATCAAATTACAACTCAAACTTTAAAAACTCATTTACTCGAATTGGCACTGACTGCATTTATTACTTTTTACACGCTTTATATTAGCTTCACTTGTATGTTTGTTTGTAACCGACTTCTTTGGGCGCGATTTTGACCCACCTTAAACGGCCAGATTTCGTTCAAATTTTGCACACCTGTCAAAGACCGATGACAATACAATAATTCGATTAAAATATATAATTATCCTGATTAGATTCGCCAGGATTAATTATTCTTATAATTGATGACCATTGCTACTGACCACTAGGTGGCGTATGGATGAACATAATTTGCTACTGACTAATAGATGGCGCTAGATGGCGTTAACATTGTATTCTTCAAGTGTCAAATGTTACTACTGACCAACAGATGGCGTTATTGATTGGAAATACAGCCGTAGATGGATGTTTTTAGTCAAAACAATTATATAATAGTTAAAAAAAACTAAAATACACGCTTTAATAAGATATACAACTAAAAAAGTAAAAATAATTGATACTGAATTTAAGATAAGAAAATGGAGTAAAATACATATATTTTATTGTTACAAAGCGTGGGGTGCAGGAGGATAAGTAATTGTTGTAAACACCCCACGCTTTGTAACAATAAAATATATGTATTTTACTCCATTTTCTTATCTTAAATTCAGTATCAATTATTTTTACTTTTTTAGTTGTATATCTTATTAAAGCGTGTATTTTATTTTTTTTAACTATTATATAATTACCAGTAAGCAGACGATATGTAAAATGTTGCAACGAGCTAACGTTCGCGCTGAGTGAAACTAACTAGTATTTACAATTACATACATACATACATAAACTCACGCCTTGTTCCCAGAAGGGGTAGGCAGAGGTGCCAGGGCACCCACATTTCGCCTTGTATGTTCCGTCCCACAATGTGATAGGTGGCGAGCCTATCGCCATATCGAGCACAAATTTTTGACTCTGGGCCCAACCCGGGATTCGAACCCGAGACCTCAGCTTTGTAGCCGTACCGTAGTACAACTACGCCACCGAGCTAGTCCACAGTATAGTCCAGAGTATTTACAATTAAGCAAGTATAAATTCAATATATGAGTACAATATCCTGGCTTTTATTTTAATGTAAAATGCCGATTTGTGCTATATCCAACAGTCTAATATCACAAAAGAAAAAAAACACCAAAATTAATTCCGATTTTATTGATTTTCTGAAAATTGCGTTTATTGATCACTGGCTGAGAAACGAGAGGCTGCGGAATCGAACTCCGCACCGAGGCATGGGTTTGTGTGGCCCTAAAGTATTTGCCTCGGGTCTGGGTGTTAGCGGGACCGAAAAGTCTCTCATATCGGCATAATATCCTCATCAAATACCGATTAAATAAGAATAAATAGAAGTCACATTCATAGCTCGACCAGACGTTTAAAACAGAAACTACAAGTTATTTCTTCTTTGTTATTGGTTCTTTGTACGATGCAAAAAATAATCTAAATACTCAGAACAAAACATAAGCAATTATAGGTACATAATATGTGATCGTATGAATAATATGTGGATGGACAAAGTAATAAAAACCGGCAAAGTGCGAGTCGACCTTGCATCTATAAAATAAACCCTAAAAATCACGTATGTTCCTGTTTATTAAGATCGAGTTAAAAAAAAGGTAGGAGCCTCGACACCATTTTGCATGTAGGTGCCTATTCAAGTGATCTCTTAAAACAATTGATCAACGTTGTACATATTAGCATAAAGCAGTAGACCGGGCTCTGTGGTGTACCTTGGGAGAGGCCTATGTCCAGCAGTGGACTGCAACGGGCTGATGATGATGATGATACATATTCTCCTATTATTGACAGCGAAAGAATTGTCCAGGTTTGTACAAATAACATTGAAGCATGCGAAGTATGTATGAGGGTATGTATACCATAATATTATCAGCCCAGAGTCAGAAATTTGTGCCCGGTATGGCGATAGGCTCGCCCCCTATCACATCGTGGGTAGGAAAATATATAGCGACTTGTGGGTGTCCTAGTTACGCCTCTGCCTACACCTTCTGGGAAAAAGGCGTGTATTTATACATGTATGTACAATATTTACATGTCTGTTTTGTCGCTTTAGAAGAGGTAGGCGACATAGATTTGTATGCAAGGCACTTGAATTCATAGATGTAGTATAGAACATAGATCGGCAATGTGTCATTTTGAGCGCGACCAAAACTGATTTACGATTGTGTGCGTGAAGTTTACATGTGTGCTTGACATATAGTGGTGTACCATGCACTTTCGATACTATCATATCGATATCGATATAGCTGTCGGCCTATAGTTGTGAAATAAAATGTTATGGATATATGCGACATTTTATTATATATTAACAGAAACTTATTGGTGTGTTTATTTCAATACAGATTGATAAACACACAAATAAATAAAGATAAATTGTCATATTATTTGAAAACATTTTGTTTGAGATGTTTTGTATGGGTCTTTATGTTCACCTGAACAAAATTATTTTTTTCATTGTGATGTATACATAGTACATATACTAACCTTTTATTAAAATAAAACTATAAGTTACAAAGTTTTTAGCGTTTTCGGTTTAGTTTTTTCATTTTTAATTTCCCGTCGCGAAGTTTCGATTACTTTACAGCTTTCGTAGTCACAGGGTGGACTCAGTCTGCAACAAAATCCGTGATTATTAGTTTTTTTCAATGAGTAACATTCGCGTAAGTCTAAGAAACACATTTTTACTATATGTATACTAGAGTTAAAAAAATATGCTTATTTAAGTCAATTAATTGACTTGTAACACATTGGGAAGTGTTGGACGTCTGCTAGGCTGCGTTGGAGGTGTACGGAGGAGCTTGTAGGAAGTCGTTGGATGCAGGCAGCTTACAACAAACTGATGTAGACATTCTGTGGAAGGCCTATGTTCATTAGTCGCATTCCTGTGGCTGAAGAAAGAGACAGTTTAATAAACTATGAAGCTTTTCTCGATCACGTCACACAAACTAATGTTTTTCCTAAGATAATTATAAATTTTAAACCTATACCTAATGTTATGATAAATGAATAATGTTGCTTCAAGGTTTGGACGATCATACTGTGCATAGAAGTATCGCATATTTTATAATAATATCGAATATGTTCTTGTTTTACTATTATAAATTGACAGCCTCTTGGCAGAGACTGAAACAGGTTTTTAATTCATTAATCACACACATGAAGTGTTATATTTACTATTCCACAAATATAAAAAAATGAGAAAAAGTAAAGTAATAACTAATATTGTAGAATGAATACTATAATAATAGCCGGGATAACGCCAGGTAGAAGAAGAAGAAGAATGCACACTATCACAACATACTATAGCTCCATAAAATAGGGAAACATGTGTTGTCATCGACTATTTTATCGACAACCTTTTATTGATCGAACCTGTCAATCAATCCCTAGCAACTTTTGGTTGAAATTATTGTAATTTCACGTATTTGATATTATTTTTTATACGTAGTGGATGCTTTCAGCGTATTTATATAATGAAATACTATATTCTTTTCTACCGATATGTATACACAGATTTCCATTTAATTCTATAATATCGTCACAAAATAGTATTGTGCAAAAGTGGCCGGTACCTGTGAAAACTTTAATTATTTCGGATTTTTACGTCTGCATGAACCACACCTTGGCACTGCACAATGCACTGTAATAAACTACGTTTAATAAATATAACCAAGTACTGTAAAATGAAATAAATTATGAAAATAAGCGAATTTTGTTGCTCACTTAGTTTGACATATTTCGACTCTGGGTCACTGCAGGCTACTTCTGTGTAAACGTATGGTCGCATCATGCATCTCGCTTTAACATATGAGTTAAATTATTCTATCTCTTTCACATTGCCGATCTATGTTTTATACTAAATCTATGCTTGAATTGCTAGAAGAGTAATACAAACGTCTGAGTGTTGCGGGGTATCGAGGACTGCTTGTAGTTGCCGCGGAATGAATGGTTCGTCTAGTTAGTTGTAAACATCAGTTGAAACAAGTGCTCCGCAGAAATAATTTAAATTGTCGATCTGTGCCATTTTATCCTGCATTTAACATCAAAATATCAAAAAGAAGGAATTTCACACCAAAACTCAACATGATTTTATGGACTTTAATCATTATTTCCACAATTTTTGGGAATAATGTTTATTGATTACGAAATTTTAAGGAACTCGATAATATTATAGACCACTAATATACATATTACATTGCTGATTACGCGCACATACAATGCATGCGAGTGCAAAGCTCGTACGCAGTGCTAACTAATTTTTATTCAGTCGACAGGGTGTCTCAGTGACAGGGTGTCTTATGCATGGTTACTGTATCGATGCATTGGAAATTATATTAGTCAAATGTTTACACTCTAGTTATTAGTAATTGAAATGATAAAGTCAGTTGTTGGCAGTAAAATCAACGCGATTGATGCGATGCGTCAAATACTTATGATGCTATGTGAGCGCCTGCCTAAAGTGGTTGATGTTTTGGGAAAGCAATGCTTTTACACGGTTTGGTCAGCAATTTAGTAGGGAATTAATTATAAAAATTGCTAATATGGTATAACCTTATTTTATTTTTCACTTTAATACTTCCTCACACTTTAATATAAAATACTTCCATGAAAAAAAGGAATTTCACTGCACTATTTATTTGATTTGTCATAATTTTTATTGTCTGCGGTTTAGTTTAGTTGTTTAAGAGCGTTTATACCCTGCACGCGCTTTTTGGCTTAAAAACAGGACTTTTCAAATGAGTTAATAGCCACCAATAAACAATTTCAAGGTAAAATAATTAGTACTAATTTTAGAAAAGGTTGTCATCTAGGGATTTTGGTGGAAAACATTATAGATTGATGGATAATTTGTGAGTACTATACGGATTACTGAACACAAGTTTCGTTATTTAGGCTTTAAATGGCAATTTAGAAGCTCAAGATATCCGAAACCACTAAATATAAGATGAAAATAAAAATATTATCAGACTAATAAGACCCTTATGGAGGGATTTTGCTGAGAAAAAATATCTTTTTGTGTTTAGTTCCTGAAAAATTAAAATTTAAACAATGCGAAATTATTCAGAAACTCTCGTCAAGAACATATTTTTTTTACCTACTTATCGTACATAATTTTTTATAGCAATTGCATATTACAATAGAAGAACATCTTATCAATAAATTACCATTATTATATTTCAACAAAATTAATTTCCATGTTTTCTACAAATATTTTAAAAACCACTATAAAACACGCTGTCCGACGTGGATCAAATCAGACCGCCGCAAGGCCTTCTAGAGGGAGGACGTATCGCTCGTCGCTCCGGCCTGGCTGCAGTCGATTATGCCGCGCGTAGTAAAAATAGCCACGCGCGGAATGCGATTACTACATCTTAGTACTTTGGTAGTAAAATATTTAATTATTTTTATTACCTACAATGATTTTGTAGTGAGTATAAATTATGTTTCAGGTAATATAATGGGATGTAATTCCGAGGCTAAATTATGTTATGTATTGTAAATAAAATTAAATATATTTCGTAATTGTAAGGGGTTGTAAGGCCCCTAACACTATTTATGTGTTCGAACACGAAATGATTAATAAAACGTCCGTAGTGTATACTGATTGAACACTGATTTGAATGCAACAATGTAATAATAACGAAAATATGATTAGTATCCAAAATTTGTATTATTCTTTGCTTGCACAGTAATATTTGTCTACTTATAATGCAAATAAAATATTTTTATGATATTATATTACAGTTACATTTCAATTGAATATTTGAAGCGCACGGATCAAAGTTGTTTGAGCCGATTGTATAGCGAGCCGACGCGGCAGCTCTACGCACACAGCTTTGGTCGCTTATGTGTGCGTGAAATTAACGAAGAAATACCTATAGTTGACTTTGCGCGCAAGGTGTATACGCTCTTAATGTAGATGGATCCACCTTTAACTATGTGAACAATATAATTTGATCTGTAATTCATTGTATAGTTAAGTTAATTATTGTATCATCTGTTGGTGGATCATTTACAATTTACAAATAAAACAAAAAAATAAATTACCTACATACCGGGTATCTCAAGACTGCTACCGAAAACGAAGCCGGGTGGTAGTTTTAGTGGCTACAAACACAATGCAATTAAAAATTTCGCTTAGAAACGCGACAATTATTTTTTATGATTTTTAAATATCGTCATTTTTGGGTGGTAAATCCATAGATTTTGCTAAAATAATAATTTAAACTCTCTTATATCTTAGAGTATTTATAAATTAAAGGGTATACACTATTATTTTAGGAAAAAATGTATTTACCACCAAAATATGGCAATAGGAAAAAAATTACAAAAAAAAAATTGTCGCTTTTTTTGCAACTTTTTCTGTTGCATTGTGTCTGAAGTCGCTTAAACTACCACCCGGCTTCGTTTTCGGTAGCAGTCTTGATATACCCTGTATATAAAGTCGCTGGATGCCGACTGCGTCCAACAGGTCACAGTGGAAATCATTGGGGGAGGCCTGTGTTCAGCAGTGGACTTCCTTTGGCTAATGGATGGATAGAGGCGAAGATGAATAGACATGGTAAGTTTATCTTTTTCCGTCAATAGGCATTTTAATATTCATAAATATTATACTAAAGCTCGGGCCCGGCTTCGCCTGGGTGCAGAGTGTTTTTGAGTCCAGTCCACATCAACAACATATTATTTCACGTACAAACTATTTTTTCCGCGCGCTGTCGACTATATGTCCCATCCCGTTCTATCCCGTCTCTCTCAGTCTAATGACCGAAAACATTTTTTTTTATTTTTATTTATTATACTTCATATACATTGTATACAAGGCGGACTTAATGCCAGAGGCATTATCTACCAGTCTACCTTTGGGTGATGCAGAGATTAGATCAAGTGGGCGTATAAATTTTTATAGAAAAGAGAAAAATAAATAGAAACATAAATAATTAATATATAAATACATACAAATATAGGGTCAGTACATGATATACTATAGTGGATATATATAGTTATTATATGAATAATTATGACATAAATATATATCTTAAATATATATGTGTATAAATATATATATATATATATATATACATAAATACATATAGTAATATATAAGTAACAAACTATTGTGATGATTCTGCAACTTCCTTAAGCAGTAAATCACGAACCTTCATTTTGAATGTGAAACGGTTAGTGGACGTCCTGATAACGAGGGGGAGCGCATTCCACAGTAGTATCGCTTGGACTGAAAACGAGAAGTGAAGAAAATTAGAGCTGTGAGGGGGACACTTAAGAAGAAGATTATTAGACGATCGAAGATTTCTATTATGATTGGCACCTAGAAATTGAAAGCTAGAGATTAAATAGGAAGGCGGAGAAGGAGATTTAAGAAGAGAGAAGAGTGTTGTGAGAGCACGCATACTCCGGCGTTGGCGAATAGGTAACCACTTGAGTTGAGAACGGTAAGATGATATATGGTCATACTTACGAAGGCCAAAGATGAATCGAATGCAGTTATTGAGAAGCCGGTCCAGTTTATTGAGAAGATCTGCATTCAGGTCAAAATAGCACACATCACCATAGTCAATCAGGGGTAGGATCAAGGTTTGCACGAGCATTAATCTGGTCAAGAACGGGAGAAAGTTTTTGAGGCGATATAAAGAACGAAGGGCACCAGTAACTTTTTGGCAAACGGAAGTGACTTGAGCGCGCCAGCTTAATGTAGTGTCTATGAGAAGCCCTAAGTCCTTTACAGTAAGAGACCACGCTACAACTGTATTATCGAAAATTACAGGTGGAATAATAGCTGTGTCCAACCTGCTTATGAGTCGTTGACTTCCCACAATTATGGCTTGACACTTTGTAGGATTAACTGTTATGCCATATTTATGAGACCATCTTCGAATGTGTTCCAAATCACTGTTAATTTTGTCGACTGCCGTGGATACACAATCGATACTTGCCTGAGCGTAAAGCTGCAAGTCATCAGCATACAAATGGTACGCACAATGAAGGTTTTGGGTAATGAGATTAATAAAAATTGAAAACAATAAGGGAGAAAGAATGCCGCCTTGAGGAACGCCAGAGTCAAGGTCGCACCAATTCGACGAAGTCTCACCAGTACGCACCGACTGCTGCCGTCCTCGAAGATAAGAAGAAAACCAATCCAGTGCATCGGGAGAAACCAATAGATGGGAGAGGATGGATAATAGGATGTCGTGACTGACGGCATTAAAGGCATTTGAAAAGTCCACCAAGACCAGCAAAGTGACCTTGGTGTTTTCCATGCCACCCCTTATGTCGTCAGTCACTTTCAGGAGTGCGGAAACAGTGCTATGACCAGGTCTAAAGCCAGACTGCAGCGGGCTCAATAAGTTATTAGTGTACACAAACCTGGAGAGCTGCTTGTGTGCACAGGCTTCAAGCACCTTTGATAGGAACGGGAGAATGGATATAGGACGGTAGTGAGTAATGAGGGTTGGATTTGAACATTCAATCCTGTTCTCTCCTATCCCGTCCCAACCATTCGAACTTGAAAGAGTAGCAAATATGTATATTTATATTCCTAACTCATCCCACGAGAACACTACATCTTTTCGGGATAAAAAGTAGCCTATGTTTTAATCCAGGCTGTCAGCTATCTCTATACCAAATTTCATCCAAATCAGCCGGGCCGTTTCAGCTTGAAAGAGTAACAAACACCCATACATCCATATTCACAAACTTTCACCTTTATAATATTAGTAAGGACTAAGGGCCGCCCAGGTTAATGTGAGAGTATTTTACTAGAGTATCAAGCAATATCTACTAACTCTTATATTATAATTGGCTTAGTGTGTTCAACGACGATATTGGTTTCGCTACGATTTGACGGCTAATGCCTTTCAGCTGTGGATTTATACATATGATTTCCCTTGTGTACGAAGTTATTGGTTTCACTCAACATCTCAGCAAGAATATAGAACTGGCTTTCAAATGCATCATTGATGTGTTCTTCTAAGTTTGTAATACCAGAGTTGCAGTGGTAAACTTGGGAAGGGATCTCGTTATTTATATGCGAAACTGTATCATCATAGTCTTCAGCCATAGAAAGCCTATTGTTGAACGTAAGCTCTTGGAATTTCACATTGGGTTCAAAAAGGCCTGCA
Source organism: Hyles vespertilio (assembly GCA_009982885.2). Taxonomy (NCBI): domain Eukaryota; kingdom Metazoa; phylum Arthropoda; class Insecta; order Lepidoptera; family Sphingidae; genus Hyles; species Hyles vespertilio. The sequence continues at coordinate 109,876 of WUWR02000052.1, read as the reverse complement.
TCAAGTGACTTCCTTTTTTTTGACTTTGGCTAGTAAGTGTTAAAAAACCTTTCGGCCTCTACACAAGAAACTTTGGGACACTTCAGCCATTAGTTCTTCGCACGACGTCTTAGTAAAGCCCCATTTATTTACACCGCAAATAATATTTAAAAAAAAACACAAATTCGAATTGAGAACCTCCTCTATTTTTGAAGTCGGTTAAAAGCGTAGTAGGTCATGTTATTATTATTGAGGGGTAACGTAGGAGTTTGTCACTTGTGACTTGAAGTTTTCATTTTAGAAGTGCTCATTAAGCCGAGAGAAAATATTTATATTTTAATGGCACGGAAAAGTGGCTGCTCTTAATGGTAAGTGTTATCCACTATCCAGATAGGGTAATGAAAGGCGAGAGATTATTGACATAATTATGCTGGCCAGTAGAAACTGGATGTTTATTGGTTGAAAAGAGGTCATTATGAAGAGTTGGGTACGTACACCTTGGGTACGTACAGTACAAAATTGCGTAGTGGCCTATTGGTAATGGACCAGACGCGGCTGCCAATTTTTTTTAATTTCAACCTACTACTATTTACTCTCCTTGTTACGGCTAGTCACATTTGTGGACACCCCTTCCCCCTACCTAGTTTGATGTCACATATTTTCCAATTTTACACATACAGCGTTGCTATTTTTATGTATTTTAAATTTAGTGTAATACTTAGATATAAATTAAAATATTTTCACAAAACGTCAGACAATGTCACATTTTGTCGACCCCCTCCCTCCCTATTAACTATCTGTCTGTATTAGGCCATATACGGTCCCACTGCAGGGCACGGATCTCCTCTACAATCGAGAGTGCGATTGAGAGTAGTAAGGCCATATAGTCCACCACGCTGGCCTAGTGCGGGTGGGCGGACTTACATACCATAGAAATTCTTATAAAACGCTATGGTATGCAGGTTTTCTCACGATGTGTTCCTACACCGTTTTAGTGCATGGTGATTGATTATCAATACACACATGACTCCGAAAAGTCAGAGGTGTGCCCTGAGATTCGAACCCGCGACCACCGTGAACATGTGAGCAGCCGCGTCTACTCGTAGTCCCTTTAACAACAGGCCACCACGTACTGAACGTGTGACGTAATTTGTAGATCGCCCCTAATGTTACATTATAAATACAATACTACCACTAACTAATACGAATAAGTACGAGTACACTAGCGGCCTCTGTGAACTCCGTCAGTGAGCACGAAAACAAATCATGCTCAACAAGAAATGTTCACGGTGGTCGCGGGTTAAAATCCCAGGGCACACCTCTAACTTTTCGAAGTCACGAGTGTATTGATAATCAATCGCCGCGCATTATAACGAAAAAGAAAACATCGTGAGAAAACCTTGCATACTATAGCAAATTTGTAAAAAATACTATGGTACGTAAAGTTCGCCAACCCACACTAGGCCAGGCTGGTGGACTATATGGCCTAAACAGTCTCAATCGTACTCTCGATTGTAGAAGACTCCCGTGCCCTGCAGTGGGACGTATATGGGCTGACATGGTTCAGTAAAAACAGTTAACAGTGGACGGCATTCAGCCCGATACTAATAGAGTTGTCACTCCTCTCAATTTATTCGGGACTGTTCTGATTTTATGTTGTTCCGCGTCTCTACGAGTTATCAATTTATTCAGATATTTCATTTCACTCGACATTCATTCAATTGCGGTGGATAAAAACATTCTGCACAATCCAATAGCCATCTGATCCGATACTCTCTCTACAAGAGTGTTTTATTTTCCTGTCGAAGGTTGACGGTTACCGCCGCACATTGATCTGGGTTTTGCCAGGAGTATTATACAACCAGATCACTACTTACCGAGCTTATACTCTTTTTAAGGTACGTTTAAAAATGAATAAATCAAGGACTAGACAAGCAGGTCTAGCTGGTATTACTGGGCTCTTGTACAGAGGTAAGAGCAGAACTCCTCGTTAATTTATAAAGTATAATTTACCGCCTGCTCATGATCACCAAATTGTTACTCTTATTGACCCTAAATAACCTGCTCCTTCTTTCTTTTATTATTATTGTGTAATTTCTAATATATGTCTCTGTATAGTGCAGAAAAGGATTAAATAAATAGTAGCAATCCTGGGTACGAATATCCGAGTAGTAAATATTATTAAATCGACTTTAAATAACTATCGACACTACACTACATCCATTCAGCGCCAGCATCGTGAAGTTTATACATTAGACAAACTACCGTCGTACATAAACTTCCACCATCAATAATAAATACTGATCGTAAAATAATCGAACAGCTCGAACACAACTCGGAACATAAAACAAGGGGAAACTAACAATTAATTATCAGTATACACGTCATTACTCCGAAAAGTCAGAGGTATACCCTGACATTTCATTCCGTAACCAACGTGAGCATATTGACAGCTGCGTCTACTCCGTACACCAACAGATGAACAAAAGCTGTCTGATAGTTTTGTCAATAATCGCGATTTTAGGTTTCAAGGCTTTTGATCAACCCCTATAGATACTGAGTGCTCATTGGTTCAGATAAGTTCTTTACTCGAATTGAAGTTCATCTAAGCTGTAAAAATGCTCTTATCTACAGGTGAAGTCCAAAAATCGTGAAAACAAAAATCACGATTTATGACAAAAATTCTTCTCATATTGCTTTCAAATTATATACAATCTCACCTGGGGTAGTGAGAAACATGTGGGTTAAATTAAGTAACATGTGTCAATATCAACCTGTATTTATGTCAATGATTCATGATATTAAAATTAATTGAATTCATTTAAAATTTGAAGTACCAATAATATATATAGATATGTTTTATTTACTTTTTGGCCCTCCACTGGGTGGTAAATGATTAATGTCGGGCATGAAAGTCCATTATACTCCGGTGAACCTTTACGCTTCGCCACGAGCAAACCAGTGCAGTACTTTTGTGGCGGACAACAAACACCGGCAACCAACCTGAACTTCACGCCAGCGGTTAAGTCTATGGTGTTCGAGATTGTTAGGCGTTCTCTGTCACTTAGTATGTAAAATGTACTCTGTGTCTGTCACTTGAAATATACATTTAACGTACCCCCGGTGCAACAATGTCACTTTTGCAAAAATGCAACTTTTCAGGAAAAACATTCGAAACTTTGACATTGTATAAAAATACGATATTTCAAGATACAGACAAGTTGAATAGCTTCTATCACAATATCACTTTTAATTTACCGTTAAAAATGTTATGACCACGTAATATTCTAAAAAATATAAGATTATTTCTTTATACCTCCCAACCATGCAATTTTTGCATAAGTGACATTGTTGCACCGGCGCGGCGCGGCGGTGTGATTTAAGGATTGTCATGCGAGACAAATGCCATTCGATTCGATTCTTTATTTTCGGCAATATTATTATCAAAGACTTATTGTACATATTAATTGCATAATATAATCTTTTACAGATTTAGTAAAATTATTTCTTTTGCTACGAAAAGTACATTCTTGTATATACCCACACTTTCATTATATCAGCAAAATTGAGTTATTTTGTTATTCCCAGATGAAAGAGAAAATAAAAAGCACCATATCAATTTTAAATGTGGCAATACAGTAGAAGCAAACTAATATGAGTAGTGAAATAGTTTTCACTACTCAAGCAATTTAATCAAACAACTGGTTTGTTTGGTTGAGTAGGATTGGACGTCAAAACAATACCAATTTAAATTATGTGCACGAACTTTATATTTTAAATAACTTTATATTTTAAAGCGATGGATAACAATGTATCATTAATAGCAGCTTGTTTATAAATAAAGTGTACAAGCAGCCCGATCCAACATCGTCTGGGAACTTTGCCTAAGAAACATGTCATGTAAAAAGTTTGCAATGCCAGTTTACTAATATGAATTTGAATTTCGAACTGAGAACATGCAGAACCTCGCATATTACATTCGAAAGTAATTTCTTCGATACACGATTTACTAAAAAGTTTATCATGACCTCAATGTAATGATATACTCAATTTTCAAATCTTCTGCGGATTAAGATTATTAAAAAGATTGTCGAAGATATGCGAAAAATATTAGAAAAGTGCCTAAGACCCAAATGCTACCTGTCGGGCGTTTTATAAATTTAAAATATTGAAAAAAATCAGCATGAGGTTTCACATTTAGCGAGTATTTTACCGTGTCGGATTAAAAATCTAATCTAGGGCAACATGTATCCAAACGAGTTGCTCTGTTCGTTTAAAAATTACTCGACTTTATATCAAATCTTTTTCAACACATTTGCCTCTCCAATCACCTAATGGAAGATTAAACCTTTATACGAGTAGACTTACCGATATTAGCAACTGCGGTCTTTTAACTTGAACCTATCCAGAAGGTGCAACCCAAGTAGATTATTCGACTGATAAACATTTCTAGCCAAGACAGTAATACTGCCAACTATGGAGTTGGCAGCCTGTGTATTGCCGGTATGGACCGGCAATGCACAGGCTGAACTTGAATCGTCAAAAGTAAATTGTCTGGTCGCCATTTGGAACTTTTCAGTTAACTGTCTCAAAATCTGGAATGAATATGAACAAAAAAGGAAGAAATAAGAAGGACGAAGTTTATAGGAAACACTGTATCCTTGTATTATGCTACATTCTTTCGTAGGCTTAATTCTGTGAATAAATATGATTGTCTCTTTTTGGTGTGCCTTTTTCAAAATCTCCCACGACTCACGTAGACTACTTTTCTGAAGTTTCACTTCGGCCGTGTGTTAAATTACACACACACACACACATACACACTTCTTTTAATATAGAAAAGCTCCAAAGCCTTTAGAGCCAGGTAACTTTAAAATTACATAAGTAGCTACATCATTTCATCAAAGCTGATATTTTAAATATTACTTTAAAGGCATTGATGAATACTTGGAAAAAGTAATATCCATTTTTGATAGAAGTTTCTATGTCATTGATGTATGAGATTAAGGCTTGCTACTATTACGCAATTCACTTAACTTCGGGTAAGAATTTTAAAGTATGAATAGATTTTCAGAAAAGCGGATATTAGGAAAACGTGTTACAAAGCTTTCAATATCTTGATCTTTTTGTTCGACAAAATAAAAACGTTGTGGTATAGTCATAATAATCTGAATAACACCTACATATATCACCTCCTATATATTTTTTATTATTATTTACCCTTATTGTTACACACTACTCTGTTATTTATTCTGCCAGTAATAATTACATTACATATTTATTTCTTACTCAAGAGAATACTTATTACAGATGGTGAGAAGTATCTGTTGCCAAATCGAGTATAAAAGCGGCACGGCGCGGCCGTATCATTCAAACACGTAATAAAATATTTATTTCCGCTTCATAATATCCCAATCAACGTTTAAATTATACTAAACATACATTATGCCTCAATAATGGTCGCAGCTCATTTTTATGCACAGGCGCGGGCGCATGTTTGTGTGGGTAGTTCATCAATGGGCTTATTATAGGTCGTGCGTTTTGTCCAAGAATATTGTTTTTTGAGGATAAAAAAAATATTTATTTAACACGGAGCAGGGAATTTGCCAGGGGAGGTAACTGTCAGTGTCATCCCCAAAATTCGTTTTCCCAGTTTATTTGATATCTTCACTAACCTTTTTTTTGTCAATTAGTGTAGTTTTGTGTTGTGTGTTCGTCCAGTGAATGTGGTAAGATTAATAACTAACAACTTGTGCTGTTTAATAATTATAGTATAGTTTTTTTTTCTTTTTACATAATGGAGGTAGATCCTCCTGACCCTCTAGATCCTCCTAATCCCCCTAATATTAATATGTCACCATCTGTAGCTCCAATTAAAAGACGACTTGACGCAGATTCATCAATTAATCCCAAAAAATCTATAAAAGACATAGATTCTGCGTCAGCTTCCATCCAACGTCTATATATTCACCCCATGTTAGTTGTAGGCATCAACACTTACACAGAGTCCGACAAAGGACCATTTATCATTCAAATATCCAGGATCGAACCTGACCCTTCGTCTGGTTTAACCATTCGACCTATTAAGTTTGGACAACTACTGTTCAAACACAAAATAAAAAATATAAAACCCGACGGAGTAAAGCGTGTCGGTAGAAACAAATCTCTGTAGAATTCAGCTCTGCAGCTGATGCAAACAATTTTATTATTAACCCGATCCTCTCTGACAACCACTATTCTGCAATTATCCCCTCGTATAACATTACCCGTATGGGTATAGTTAAAAATATCCCAGTAGATTTTTCTATGGATGAGTTTGTTGAGAGCCTTGTATTACCCAAAGGATGCGGCATTGTCCTTAAAGCTCGTCGTCTGAGTAGAAAAACTGTAAATAATGAAGAAGTTTCCTGGTCACCTACCCAAACTGTAGTGTTAACATTCCAAAGGCATGTTCTTCCTGAAAGATTTTTTTCATTTCACACATCGCTCCCAGTAGAAATCTATCAATATCCAATCTGTTAACTGTTGCCTTTTCGGTCATGTTAAAAATCAATGCAGATCGTCTCCTAAATGTTTTAAATGTTCTCAACCCCATGAAGGTCATTCACGTGACATTCCTGAAAACAAAGCAACTTGCTTGTTTTGTTCGGGTCGTCATTTTTCCACCAATAAATGCTGCCCTGAGCATGACAGACAAGTTTCCATTAAAAAAACAATGGCTCAAAAGGGAATCTCATATGAGGAAGCTCAACAGCAGTTCCCTAGACTACATAAAAAAAATTATTCAGAGATTTTAGCTTCCCCCGATATTAACAGTAATTCTCCATCTTCCCATGCAATCCCCCTCACTCCTAACTCAGTCCCTCCTTCTCAATCCTACACAAAAACCACTCACACTAATCCCCGTCCAAGAGTCCCATTAGGTAAAACTTACAATAAGTCCCTACACTAATCTATTATTTCTGACTTACCACCTTCCCAACCAAATGGCTATGCCCTTTCAAATACTCCTTCATCTTCCTCACAAATAGACCAATACGACAGTATAATTAACTTAATTTTAAAGATTGTTTTAGATTTTGTTACGCAAATAATTACTCCCTACCGCCCAACGTTGCCAATGTAATTTCTTCCATAACTAAATTTTTTAACCATCATGGACCCAGAGACAAACATAATCCAATGGAATAGTCAAAGCTTACGCCCCAAAAAACATGAATTAATATATCTTATCTCAAAGTTTGATCCTATTATTTTATCTATAGCAGAGACTTGGTTGCTGCCTGGGCCTCGCTTTGGAGTATCGGGCTACTCTTGTTTCCGAGACGATCGTACTGATGGCTATGCAGGGTGCGTCTTATTTATAAGATCGTCTATGCCTTTCTCCCAAATCCTTATCTCTCCCCATAGTCCTAATTTTAATGTTGTAGCAGTTCAAGTTTTAAATATATCCTTTATTTCTTTTTACATTCCTCACCCTAATAGATCCCTACTTTCTAATATCCAACTTATAATCTCATCTCTTCCTTCTCCTGTCGTTGTTATGGGTGATTTTAACGCCCATCACTCATCCTGTGGTTGTAGCCATAATGACATATTTGCCTGTTCCCTCATAGACATCTTTGATGATTGCAACTTGTGCATATTAAATGATGGCTCTCCTACCCGTAGAGTTTTCCCATCTCAAAACCCTAATAGTGCATTGGACCTTACTCTCTGCTCGTCTAACCTTTCATCCCTTTTGTGTTGGTCCATCCTCGACAGTACTCATGGTAGTGACCACTTCCCTATAGTCCTCAAAATCCCTAATAGGGTAATTCCGGTTTCCAACATTTCTCCCTCTATCAAGTATATCCTATCTAGAGCAGACTGGGATTCTTATTCCTTTATCTTGATTCCCTATTAGATTCCCTCCCCATCCTTAATATTAATTCCCTCCAGGTAGATCACTCTGAGTACTTAAAAGCTATAACAACCAGTACCAATAAGCATGTTCCCAAAAAAATATATAAAAAAAAAAACAGAATTTCTACTCCTTGGTGGGATTCTGATTGTAGTTCGGTCATTAGGGAAAGAAAAGAGGCGGAAAAATTATATATTTCTACGATGACTATAGAAAACTTTATTAATTACCGTCATAAAGCAGCGAAGGCAAAAAAAACTCTTTCTTCCAAAAAACGTATTGGTTGGCGTACGTTCTGCGAATCGTTATCCCCTAGAACCCCTCCCAGTTTAGTGTGGAAACAAATTAAAATCTACAGAGGTTCTCTTCACACGGAAAACCTTTTAAGTAATGACCCATCAACTTGGCTGAGCGATTTTGCAGATAAACTAGCTCCCCCCTCAGTTCCCAATTTTGACATGATTCCATCATCCTCTATTCCCGATCCCCCCTCCTCTTTTTTGGATTGTGGATTGTGAGTTTTCTTTTGTAGAATTAAAATTAGCTTTGGATGGTCAGTCTGACTCCTCTCCTGGGATGGATGGCATCCCTTATTCCTTTATCACAAAATCTTCTGATAAAAACAAACAATATTTTTTTGAATTGATTAACTGTATATGTAATTCACAACAAATTCCAGAACAAATGAAAACACAAATAATCCTACCAATCCCAAAACCTAGAAGAAATCCTTCAGATCCTAATAGCTATAGACCGATAGCACTTTCCTAAACTTTATTAAAGATTGTTGAGCACATGTTAAAGCACAGATTAGAATGGTACCTAGAAAATAACAATTATTTATCGGATTCTCAATTCGAATTCAGAAAAGACATGAGTACTATGGAAAGCCTAGGTATCTTTACAACAGATGTCCATACAGCTTTCCTTGAAAAAAAAATCCTGGTCGGCGTCTTCTTGGAATAGAGGCCGCATATGATAATGTTGCACTTTCAGTCCTCAGGAATAAATTAATTCAGCTAAGGATTCCTGTTAAGTTAGTATTTTTCATATGCAATCTCCTTATGGAACGAAGGATTATTTTTAAAACTCAAGGTTCATTTTTATACCCTAAGACTGTGTGGAAGGGCTTACCCCAAGGGTCAGTTTTAAGTCCTATTCTGTATAACATCTATACGCGTAATCTTGATCAATCTGTCAACCAATATTGTTCCATTCTCCAATATGCAGATGATCTCGCACTCTATGCATCTTCTGAGAATCCGGATAACATAGCTTTATGTTTGAACAATGCTTTAACTTCTCTTAGTTCCTGGCTAGGTAACCACGGTCTCTCTTTAGCTGCTTCTAAGTGCAGCACGGTCGTATTTACAAAGCGACGAAATATTCCTACCATCAATCTATTTGTCGGAGATGAGTTAATCCGACAAGATAGCAAGGTAAAATTTTTAGGTGTTTGGTTGGACTCCAAGCTATCAGGAGCCTCTCACTGTGACTATGTATATTCTAAATCTGACAAAGCATTTTACGTTCTTTGGCTGGAGTATGGTGGGGCTCTCACCCCTTTACCCAAATTTTTTTATATAATGCCAAAATACGCAGTAATTTAGATTATGGATCTTTCCTCTTAGATCCTGGAAACAAAGGAGCTTTGGAAAAACTTTCAAAAATACAATCTAGATGTTTTCGTATAATTCTTGGTGCAATGAGATCTTCTCCATTAAATGCCATGCAAATAGAATGCGTTGATCCCCCCTCTTTATTTGCGTAGAGAATTTATTTCGGATAGATTTTTATACAAGCTTTCCCAAAATTCCCGTCATCCTCTTCTTTATAAACTCAGCTTTCTTTTTTCTTTGATAGAAAGGAAGGATATCAATCCATCTTCGATTTACCTTGTTTAGTCCGCAGCTTCATTAAATTCTCTCGCCTTCCAGACCCAATCTTACGATTCCCCTCTAATTTATTTTTTCCCTACCCTACAATGTTTTAACTTATTCTCCAAAGGTATTTTTGGACTTTGACGTTCAGAAATATTCTGTTGGAGCAGACAAAATGGTAAAAGACAAGTTATCCTCAGATTTTCCAGGTTGGATATCACTTTTTGTATTGTAGAATCTGCAGTTTGGATCCCTAGTTCCAAAATTATTTTAAGTTATAAATGCCCCTCCATTACCACTATCTTTTCTGGAGAGGCCATTGCTATTCTAGAAGCGACTAAATTTGTAACTTCCCATAAATCAACGAATTCTATAATTATAACATACTCCAAAAGCTGCTTTCAATCCATAACTTCCAATGCGTTCAAATCAAAAGCCAGATACCCTGTCATCCTGAAAATTAAAGAGGCTCTGTTTATATGTCATCAACTCAATATAAATGTTGTGCTAGCCTGGATACCCGGTCACTCCGGTATAACAGGGAATGAAACAGCAGATTCTTGTGCCAAACAGGCCATTAACATTCCTACTTAGTCAAAAGTTAGAAAATCCTACTTAGTCTCACCTTTTCCCTATTTATACACCTCTTGTGTAAATGTATAAGGGTTAATAATATTAAATTGTAAGTTTCATTTATTTTATTTTATATAATATTTACAAATAGATTTTATCTCATTTTTCGTAATTTTTATCAGTTTTTAACATTTAGAACTAATATTGCTATTTTATTATTTATCTATATATTTACTTTATCTCATTTATATTATGCCATTTTTATAGCTAAAAACTGGAAATTCTGTTTCGGCTGGTTTATAATACATGACATTGGCAGAATTGGGGTATGGCAACACCGCAAAAGCCAAAATAACAAGAACTGAACTGATTTATTTAACACTTTACACAAATTTAAATAGTACAGGCAGACCTACAATATTATAAAAAAATTCTTTTTGAAATAAAACTATTGTTTATTATTCGGGGCGGGAGTCCACCCCGTGATCACGAAAGCTGTAAAGTAATCGAAACGTCGGGAATTCAAAAAATGTAAAAATTAAACCAAATCCGCGATAAAATCCGTAAATAATAGTTTTATTTCAATGTGTAACATTCGCGTAAATCTAAGAAACCAATATTTCATTTTAATTCACGAATGCTCTATATTCATGTTCGCCATCCGAAGATTAGAATTTCGTGTTACAGAGTAGGTTTCGAAACGAAAAACGTCACGAAGTTTCGAACTTCGTTTCGGATTTATAAAGTAGGGCCCCTCAATCTAATCACTTGCAATCATTCAGCATACCTATATACTGAAGACTCATGTTTACACCTTGTGATCTTATGTCTTTCCCGAGCTAAATGTAATTTTTGTGCAGGATTAAAATCAAAATATGCTGTCCCAAATCCGGCAATCTCAATATGACTACCTATGTAGAAAATGAATGTACTTTAGTTAATCTGGAAACACTTAACAGTCGAAACGAAAACAAATCCACGCGACAGTAACCGTCCAGGCACGCATAACGCTTAAACATAGGCACCGTCACTTAACACCTGCCTGGTATAGGTTACATACTAAAATATTGTATTGTAAAGAGAATTGTATTTTACGGCGGTATATGTAAGAAGAATTGTATTTCACGGCGGTATCCACCCCATATCGCCTATAAAAGCGAAGCGCTGGGGATAGCTCGTCCATTTTTGCTTTTCTGCTCTCGGACGGGAATCATCGTCAGTCGCTAGGTTACGTAAGCCATTTGAGGTTAATTATTTGCTAAAAGTGATTAAGTGTGCTACATTTGGCTTAGTGGACTCTATGTAAACTGTAAGTAGTTTTGTTGATTGTTATTTGTGTCGATTTTCATTATAATTATGAAATAAAAATGGTTTCTTTGTTGTAAGTTATTTTTTTTAATAAATTCCACTTCTGAATCTTACATCTGAAGTGGGATAAGGGACTTATTAGCCCACTTAGAAGAAGTTTCGTAGTTAGATGTTGTTGTGAACAGAAAAACCATTTTTTTTCTTTCATACTTTCAACTACCCACTTAATCACTTTTCTTTGTTTAATTTTGTTACTATTTTGCTTATCTGATTTTTATTTTTTATAATGGGGCGAGCACGTTCTCGCGAGAAACGGTTACATTCTCGGGATAAGTCACGCAATCGTAAACGACGTCGATCTCGTGGGTCAAATGATCGCAGTAGTGGTAGATCGTATCGAGATTCAAGTAGGAGTAGTCGTAATTCGCGAAATGGCTTACGTAATCGAGATAGGCGTGATTCTCGAAGTCCCGAAAGTAAACGATCGCGTACTATAATGATCGTTCGCGGGGTGACATTGACAATAGAAAGCGCAACCGTACTCCATCGCCCCCAGTTCGAACAAGTTCTACCCACAAAATAATGAGACATTTTGAAACATTTTACATGTCAGCCAAAGCCGAGACGTTGTGTATTGAAAGGTTTGAGTGAGAAAGAAGTGATCGCAACATCTTACGTCACATTCACGGTAGAATTCAGTGACATTGCTATAAAAGTCGACTTAGTGGTGGCTCCATCTACTTTTATGAACGCTCCTATAATAATTGGCGCTGATGTTTTGAACCGCGAAGGCATCACTTACATTCGTACCAAAGATGAGCAATACCTCACGCGTTCAGATAACATTAGCACAAAAGTTAACGCTATTGGTGTAGGTGATCAGGTCAAAGTAAATACACCCCTTCAGGGTACAGAGTTGGATAGCCTTATGACCGTTATAAACGATTTTTCCAACTATCTAATATCAGGTACTGCTATGACTACAGTCAAAACAGGTGAGATGGAGATAAAGCTTACCAGTTCCACCCCTGTTGTATATCGTCCATATAGACTTTCTTACTCCGAAAAACTCAAGGTTAGAAAAATTACACAAGACCTTTTAGACAAGGGAGTGATTAGGCGTTCGAAGTCTGAATATGCAAGCCCTATTATACTTGTAAGAAAACGGGACGGCTCTTATAGGCTCTGTGTCGATTTTAGAGCGTTAAATCGAATTACAGTGAAAGATCGACACCCTCTTCCACTAATCGATGATCACATCGATAGGTTAGGCGCTTGTAAGTTCTTCTGTAGCCTTAATATGGCTACAGGGTTTCACCAAATTCCTCTTAAAAAGGAAAGTATCCCCTTCACTGGTTTCGTGACACCGGAGGAACACTTTGAGTACGTCAAAATGCCTTACGGTTTAGCTAATTCTCCAATAGTTTACCAGCGCATTATAAATGATACCTTACGTTGCCACCTTAATGAAGGAAACGTCCTAGTGTACGTCGATGACGTTCTTCTGCTGAGTAATTCTGTGACAGAAGGGATTGAACTGTTGCGTAAAGTCCTCAAGACGCTTACATCAGCCAGTTTTTCTATAAATTTGGCTAAATGTACATTCCTTGTCACAGAAGTAGAATATTTGGGGAGGTTAATCAGTCAGGGTCAGCTTAGGCCGAGCCCACGAAAAGTGGAGGCCCTAGTTAACACCTCGCCAATTTAACGTTGGTGACTGCATGTTTGTTATTAAATTTTCTCAGTCGAAAGGAAAACTAGAGTCCGGAATGCGTGGTCCGTATGAGGTGGTAGAAGCACTGCCTAGTGGACGCTATACGCTGCGTTTGCTCAGTGGTAGCTATGGGAAGGTTACACAAGCTTCTGCCCAGTACATGGTGCCGTGGCGTGGCGAGTGGTGCCCAGAAACGTGTGCCGCGTTCTTTGAGGGTAAGTAGTAATCACTACTGTTTGATTTACAAAAATAGTATTATGTTTGTTTGAATTTACAGACAGCAGTGATGTTTGGCTGCCGCGCTGTGCTGCGATGCCGCCGGTAGCAGGTGCGTTCAGGTCACCGATGTTTGGTTGCCGCGCTGTGCTGCGATGCCGCCGGTAGCAGGCGCGTTCGGTTTACCGATGTTTGGCTGCCGCGCTGTGCTGCGATGCCGCCGGTAGCAGGCGCGTTCGGGTCACCGATATTATTGGCACCTGATACCAAGTCACTGGCAGCCTTGTGAATTTGGCCATGTACGGTCAACATGTGGTCTCACACGTATGAATACGGTCTGCGTGTTGAGTGTACTCGTGCGTATGAATACGGTCTGCGTATCGAGTGGGGCTCGTACACTTCATTAAGATCGGTGTATGGGTTGGCTTACACGTATGAATACTGTCTGCGTGTCAAGCGGGTCTGCCGCTGGTCAGACCATCGTCGTGGAAGCTGCACGCTGGTAGCGGTCATGGTCGCTGTCGCCGTCAGCAATACAGCGATGAAGAACTTACAGTTGCGCACTGGACACATACAGGACTATGCTAGCTTTTGCTTTGCTTTTTAGTTGAGAAAGAGGAATGTGTGTGCCTATTCAAAGTTATGAACTGTTTAAGAGTATGATGAATGAATTGATTGGCTGATGACGAGTGAAACTGTGTGACAGACTGAACGCTTTTACACAAATTGATTGATTAGCTTCTAATGAAATCTTGTTTGCAGATGAAGATGCTGGAGACGACCCTGAAACGGAATCTCCTACTGTGGTTGAACCATCGCCTCGACCAGTGGGCGAAGTGGAGGTCGAGCCGCCGACCTTGCCTTGCCGTCGCGGGTACTGGCGGGTCTACCTCAAGAGTTTGTGTCGAGGACGACACCTCGTCAGGAGAAGCCGTGTAGAATTGTATTTTACGGCGGTATATGTAAGAAGAATTGTATTTCACGGCGGTATCCACCCCATATCGCCTATAAAAGCGAAGCGCTGGGGATAGCTCGTCCATTTTTGCTTCTCTGCTCTCGGACGGGAATCATCGTCAGTCGCTAGGTTACGTAAGCCATTTGAGGTTAATTATTTGCTAAAAGTGATTAAGTGTGCTACATTTGGTTTAGTGGACTCTATGTAAACTGTAAGTAGTTTTGTTGATTGTTATTTGTGTCGATTTTAATTATAATTATGAAATAAAATGGTTTCTTTGTTGTAAGTTATTTTTTTTTATAAATTTCACTTCTGAATCTTACAGTATTATATTACAAGGTAGTCGAATGATTTTCAGATTTGCCTATTAACCTTAATGTCACGCGCAAAAGCAGTTCTGTATCATACCATATACGTCCCACTGTAGGGCACGAGCCTCCTCTACAATCGAGAGCACGATTTAAACGAGTTAGACCATATAGCTTAAAATAGTTATTCACGTGTAGAATCCATTTTGAAAAAATCTATCGAAAGTATAATACATTTCTTGGCTTAAACTCATTTTCAAAAAATGTTTTTTTAATATAAAAAAATTTCAAATTAACTGACGAAGTCAACGAGCTTGCTTGACGTTGTTTGTATACATAAGGACGACAACTGCGCATAAGTAGGATATCCCGCCGGCGCGCTCACGGCACGACTGCGGACTGGCTGTGTGTGTGACTGGCTGTACGACAACTGAGTGACGCGTGAGCGGCGCTCCACATTACTCTAATTTCTCATACGATATCTTTTGTTTCACGCGTCAGCGCGAGTCGTAGCTCTCTTTCGCACTCATTGAATACAGTACTAAGAGTCGTACTAAACTTCGTTTCATAGGAGCACAATCGCTGGCGCTCCACTCGTTACAAATTGACGCTACATGTACCTATATAGGTAATATAATAAGACTTATTATAGGCGTAGTAAAATATAAAGAATGTACCTAATGTAAGGATTTATGTATTATAAATATAGATAAATTATTAAATTAGCTAAGTATGTAATTTTCGTGGGAGTGCACTGCACCAGCGCTCTTTTGGATGAGCCGCCTCTGTTATAAACCCATTCTGAAGTATGTAATTTAAAAACATTGTTAGTGGGGGTTGTGAAGTCATAGAAAAAGTATTCACAACATGAATAATGATGCTAACGTAATTACAGTGCGGACGTGCGAGAAAAATATATAAAGTATACCAAGAGCCCGTGGTCGCTAGATTTTCGTCATTTTGAAAAGCTGACAGTTTATATGCGCATGCCTCTAGCATTGGGATTTTACTTATAATTACCTAAAATACAAATAGCTGTAGAATTTTAATTCTTATATGACGAAAATGTATTTCAATTGTATAAATACGCTTGTGTATAAAATAGCATTAGGAAATTACCCGTTCGGTCCGAGAACAAATAGAAAATGTCAGGCGAGAACAAGATTAAAACAATGGCTTTTTATTATGAACAAACAAAGAAATGGTTGTAGGTAACTTCGCCAACTGAGTTCTGCTCATGATCATTTTATCTACCGTGAATAGAAAAGAAATTAGTTCACATTTTAATAATTAAAATTAGCTGACGCACTTTGAACACGAACGAAAAGAAGACAATTATTTTATTATTTTTACTAAATAGAAATAATACTGGCAGTTTGTTTCGGATCTGGGTGTTTGTGAGATCGAAAACTCTTTCGTATTTCAATATCGATGTCATAAGATTCAATCTCACGAGTCAGGCCGGAGTCAGGAATTTGTGCCTGATATGGCGATAGGCTCGCCCCTTACACGTCATGGGACGGCAATTACACAGGTAAACGTGGGTGTCCTGGGAAAAGGCTTGAGTTTATTTATTTATGTATGTAAGATTCGATCTTGGTGTGGATCAGGACTATGTATGTGACTGTCAGGTGTACTTATTGATTTATTTATTTTAAATATATTTCTTTTACTTGTTTGCTAAGTTCAGACCTTGCACCGCCAGTTTTCCACCTGTTTATATGTCTAATATAAAACTTTAGGCAGTGTCAGTATAAGATCAAGAGAGGACTACTAAAACTTTAAACTAAATTAAATAAACGTAATATTATACGCAAAGAAACTTTTCCTCGATCTTATTATACGAATTTATACTATCATTGTTCCCTTTATTAGAATTATTATACTTTTATTTTTTTTTTATTTAGTAGAAATATAATATGCACATAAAAATTCTTCTATATCAGCCCATATACGTTACACTGCAGGGCACGGGCCTCCCCTACAATCGAAAGTACGATTGAGAGTGGTTAGGTCATATAGTCCACCACGCTGACCTAGTTCGTGTTGGCGGACTTACATACCATATATTTTTTATAAACCGCTACGGTATGCAGGTTTCCTCACGATGTTTTCCTTCACTGTTTAAGTGCGTGGTGATTGACTATCAATACACACATGACTCCGAAAAGTCAGGGGTGTGCCCTGGGATTCGAACTAGCGACTACCGTGAATATGTTGGCAGTCGCGTCTAGTCCATTTACCAATAGACCATCGCGCACTTTTATAAATAAACAAGAAACCTTATAAAAATTAACAAGAGTATAATTATTTAAGTTCCTTATAGCGTCCTTATAGCTTATATCCTTGGCGTTGTGCTCGCGCCGCAGTGCAAAATTAAGCTGAGTGGTCACCTACGTGTCACTTCTTTACGACGTACAAACTTTTTTATTTTCTGTCTGGTCAATTTAAATTTATGTTATACGATTGTGTGCGTTGTGATAAGTGACAAATAAATATGTTTTCTTTCTTTCTTTACTTCCTTCTTATAATTATAAAAAAGTTAACAAGACAATGATTATTCAAGCTCCAGTTACGAAGCTAAAAGCTACCCGTGATTGGGAATCCAAAGTGAGGAACCTCCTCACAAAAGCCGTATCCAATACTGCTGTAGTTATCAATAGCACAATAAGTCAAACAAGGCGATTTCGAGAAAAATGCGCGCACAGATTTTGTCACAATAGGGTTGTGTCTAAGGTGAGATATTGACCAGTATGTTATGGTTCCTAAAAAATATCGCTTATAAAAACTTTAATTTGAGATATTAATATTCTTAATAAAGAGGGGGGATACCCGTTATCTCTTTCGCACGGGCGCAGCTTATGGAAGATGACATCTAGGGATTTAAAAAAATCTTTTTGTATATGATTATGCATAACGTAACTTATCGATATACACATTTGTAAAAAAAATAAGACTAGCCCATTTTAGCGTTTAATTAGGTAAGAGGACAGTAACTGCTATAGATACTACCCTTGCTTAGTTATTATTCCATACCGTTATACTGCTTATTTCTCTAAGCATATTCATTCACAATAATACATTTAAATTACATACTACTGAAAACAGAAGTAAGTAAGCACCATACTGCATTTTACCGTCGATCTTGAAATATTTTAGGCTATTTATTCTATGAAAAATTATTCTATGTAAAGGATTAGGTTTTACCATAAATTACTACATTACATACCATAGGAAGTAGTTCATTATTATAAATAGCAGGGAAAAGCACGAAAAATATTAAAAAGAACACCAAAAAAGTATTTTTATTACGCAACTAATTATATAAGAATATACAATTTAATTCTTATTAATCAGTTAATTATGATAAAAACATTTTCTATTAAAACGTCACACTTATTATTTTGAACATCCGTTGGAAATTAAGTAATTTCTTCTAGATCTTCGTTAATTTTATTGTCACCATGTTTGATATTCCTTTCCACTGCTTAAATATCTTTCTTAATGATTCTGATAGTAATTGCAGTTCACACAATCTAAACATATTTATTCCTCACTGTGGTTACTTTCGGCTTTATGCATTTTATACCCTGTCACATTTCGCATTCTTCATTTCAAAGAGTTGCAAATGAATTATTCATTTGTTCTATACCGAAACTCCTTACAAATTCAAGTGATTTATTTTTATCTTATGATAAGAATACTTGGCTTTGTAATACTCGCAAAGAGCCTTAAGAGTGACGTCGCTTGACAAATAACTTCTCTTTGGAGTGTTCTCTTCGATGATGTGATGTGGCTGGGTTACCGGAGAAAATGGTTTTCTAAATTGATTGTGTTTATTGTTTGTCTGTTTTTGTGTTTGCCTCTTTTATCTTTTTGGTCGGATATATCTTTTTATTGTATATTCTATAACCTTTTTTTATCATACACAAAAGCACTTAAAAAAATTCGCGCTTCAGTTATCGACTTATCAATATTCTTATTCTTATATTTTTGCGCTTATACGTGCTGCTTTTATTGACTTTTCTTGATAGAACGTTTAATTTAAATGTTAAGTTCTTTGTTATTACTCCTTGTGCTTCCCAACCAAGTTTTAAATTATTTTCATGAATTTTCAACAAGCGTCTTTGGTGAATAGCAATCATTTACTATAAAACTTCATTTCTTTCTTACAATAAAACTATAAAATTATTTTATCTCATGCCATATTATAAAAGCAGTGCAGGAGGATAATAATAATATAATAATAATAATAGCATTTTATTCCTAAACAAAGGGTTACAAGAGGACCCTAAGTTCGGTGTGCCTTTTGGCATAGGCCTCCTCCAAGTTCTTCCAATGGGTCCTGTCCCTTGCTACTCCTAACCAGAATGGTCCCGCTGTCTGTTTCAAGTCATCTTTCCATCTCCTGACTTGTCGCCCCCTACCTCTTCTGCCGTCTCTTGGTTGCCAGAGGGTGACTTGCTTGCTCCATTTGTTAGTGGGGTGGTGTAGCATAATATGTCCAGCCCATCTCCATTTTTGGACGTCTATCTGGGTAAGAATGTCTGTGAGTTTTGTTTTTGTTCTTATGTTTACGTTCCTGACTCTGTCTTTGATTTTTAACCCTAGCATGCTTCTCTCCATGGCACGTTGGCATTTTGTTAGCCTTTCCCTGTGGTACAATGTTGTTGAGCAAGTTTCACAGCCATAAGTAAGAACCGGTAGAATACAGGTCTCGAATGTTTTCTTTTTATGTGGTTACCTAGATCCTTACTTTTCACTATTTTCTTCAGTGACCAATATTTTCTCCATCCTTGGGCTATTCGTCTGTTTATTTCCTTTGTCATTTCATCTGAAGGGGATATTATCTGTCCTAAGTAAATATATTCTTTGACATATTCGATCTTGTTGCCATCTAGCATGACGTTTATTTCCCTTGAGTTTGTCATCAATTTTGTTTTACTGTTATTGATTTCCAGGCCAACTTCTCTACTTATATTTGCTAGGTTCTGTATCATTTGTTCTATTGCTGCTGGATTCTCCTCAAGAAGCACAAGATCATCGGCAAATCTTAGGTGGTTTAGGCGAGCTCCATTAATGTTCAGAGCTAAGTGGTCCCAGTTTAATTGTCTAAAGATGTGCTCCAGTACGGCATTAAATAGCGTAAGGGAGAGAGGATTACCTTGACGTACGCCCTTTTTGATAGGAAATGGTTGACCTGTTGATTCTAGCTTAAAACTGGCCTTGCTAGATTTGTATATACTCTCAAGTATTTCTATATAGTTGCTCTGGACCCCTTGTTGTTCAAGGCTCCTCCATATGTACTGGTGCCTGAGGCTGTCGAATGTCTTTGAGTAGTCTATAAAAGCCAAGTAGATTTGTTTATTGTATTCGTTATACTTCTGTATCAACTGTTTTATTGTGTGAATGTGATCTATTGTGCTGAAGTCTTTTCTGAATCCAGCCTGCTCCAAGGGTTGGTTTTCGTTAAGTGTTAATGATATTCTTTCCAGGATCACTTTAGCAAATACTTTATATATGTTTGATATTAGAGAGATTGGCCTATAGTTCCCAATCTCGTCTCTGGGGCCTTTTTTATGTAGCAGAATTATGTGACACTCGGTCCATTCTTCTGTAATTTGCCTTGTTTGTAAGATTTCAATGAAAAGTTTTGCCAGCACAGGACTGATTTCCTCTATGGTTCGCTGGAGCATTTAATTAGGTATCTTGTCCGGCCCTGGGGCTTTCTCCAGTTTTTGGGATTTTATTGCCTTGATTACAACTCTGAGGCAAGGATCTCTGGCACTTTGTCTATTTTGCTGTCTTTTACTCCCGTAATTATGGCCAAACCTGAATCGAGTTTATCAGAATACAATAGGCGGTAATAGTCTGTAGCTATTTTCTGTATTGAGAGTCCATTGGTTAAGTAAGATTCGCGATGCTTTAGTTTCGATATCCATTCTTTCCCTTGTTCGCTTAGTTGTTTCATTGCCTTTTTTGTTCCTCCTGTTCTTTTTACATTTTCTTCTAAAACTCTAATTCTTTTCTCCTTACGGTCTTTCCTCATATTGTCTTTAATTTCCTTGCTAAGGTTTGCATTTTTTTGGCGTCTTTCTTTATCCTCTTTATTTAATATTAGTATTCTTCTTTTGTCTATTAGTTCTAGTGTCTCTTTGCTTAAATAGCTTTCTTTGCTTCTAGGTTTGCTGATTAGCATCTCTATCAATTTGTTTTGTAATTTCCTATATTTAATCCCAGTTTTTGCGTCGGAGGTAACAATTTCATTTAGTGATTCTATTGTGACGGAATTAGTGGAATGACTGTGTTCTGATATTTCATATCGCTGATTATTATTTACTAGGTTTTTCCTGGATCTTTTGGGTCGGTTTAGGCTTAGGCAGCTTCTTACCATACTAGTCCAGGTTCCCTAGAACAATTTTCATAATATATTTTCATAATTGATAACTAACAAGCTGATTTTTCGTGAGTAGCTTCCTTTCGACTAGACGCCCAACTTTTTCCTTACAGTAACGTTGGTAAATGGTAGCTTAGTAGGGTAGTAATTATAAAACATGTCGATATGACGAATTTTTAAAATTTATTAGTAACCGATTTTTTCTTTATTAATTATCGAGATAATTATCTAAATAACGTGAAAAAATATTTGTCCTACAAAATATAAGGTTTTGTTATGGAGTCCCCCCTCTCCAACATGTATCATAAACAAGGTCATGGAAAATAATTACTAATCAGCTGATTTTTTTTATTGGTTAGCTAACATTTGTATAGTTTTGTAGGGACACATAGTATGAAGTTCTCAGAAATTATAATTTGCTGACTACGTATTTTGTAACAGCGCGGGAGCGTGCCCGCTAGCGTTAGTTAGTCGTTCCCCGTCGCGCACCTTGTAAACTTGTATACCCGTAACCGATACCGTACCTAATATATATTATATATATATATATATATAATTTAGTAACTTGTACTGTGTGAAAGTGTTCATAAATATATAGTGTTCAGTAACAACCGACACTTTTATTTTGCAACCTTCTGAGAGTCGGGGGTGTTGTATTAAGAAAGACCAAAACGCACAACCCCATAGTTTACTACCCACAATGTCCTACAAATTGCGTGGTATGTCATCTTGGTCCTACGCTCAAAAGTTGTCAATACCGCAAGACTTTTTTTAAATTAGTTACTGTAGGACAAATATATCAAGTGATAGGTTAATATATTTTTCATCCAAATAAAACTATGTCCTACAAAAATAAAGGTATGTTATATTAGTCCTACAAAATTTGTAATTTTTAAGTATACAAAATAAAATGAAATATACATTTATACTTACAGTAGTATTCGTATACAACGACTTAGCTTATAATGACTAACCAGTTTTAACGACGATAATGTTTACTCAAGTTAGGTTTCATAGTATGGTACTGAGAAAATATCACCGTTTAGTGCGACCCCGGTTTAAGCGACCAACTGCTTATAGCGACCAATAATTATAATAATACGTCCAGTTAAAACCACAGAATACTAACAGAAGTCAACCTTGTGTATGTACTTCACTTTTGTTGCCACACTACGCTCGGCGTTCGCGCAAAAGTTGAAACTCGCTCTCACAGTAGTCTCGACTGGTTTGGAATATCGTGTCGGTGAACGCTGTCTATTTGTGCGTTGATTAAGCGCGCTTTGTATGAAGCTTGACTTCTGTTAGTTTAGTATTCTGTGGTTAAAACGACGCGCAATATTTTGTTTGCACAACCTATGCACCAAGACAAGTTCTAAAAGCTCGACAAAATAGTTATTTCGGTAAAATACCGATTTCCAGCTCCGGTGCGAAAAGCATCTAAATATATACCGGGTATATCAAGGGTGCTACCGAAAACGAAGCCGGGTGATAGTTTAAGTGACTCCAAAAACAATGTAACTGTGTGTTGGCAGTCTGTATTTTTAGTCGTCTGTGGTCCACAGTAAACCATGCTGTGCGGATGCTTTTGTGAGCAAGGATAGCAGTGTGCCTTAGCTCCAATAGCAAAATATACAAAATAATATTTTTAATTTCATGAATTTCAACTATGTAACTGGAGGACTGGAATAACTTACCACGCAATTTGTAGGACAACATGGGTGGTAAACTATGCCAATGTTAGCGAACCAATAAAAAAAATCAGCTGGTTAGTAATTATTTTTCATGGCCTTATTTATGATACATGTGATAGAGGGGGGACTCTGTGATAAAACCTTATAAATTGTAGGAGAAATACTATTTCACGTTAATTAGATTATTACCTCAGTAATTAACAAAAAAAATCGGTTAGTAATATATTTTTTTTAATTCGTCAAGTCAACATATTTCATCCCTATTATCTTAGTTATAAACCACAATCGAGAATTTTCGTACAAGAATTACTTGGGCGTCTCATTGAAATGAAGCTATTCTCGAAAATTCAGCTTGATAGTAATTATTTTTACATTAAGTATTAGTACTACAACTGTTGAGCGTAGGACCAAGATGACATACCACGCAATTTGTAGGACATTGTGGGTAGTAAACTATACAAATGTTAGCTAACCAATAAAAAAAATCAGCTGGTTAGTAATTATTTTCCATGACCTTGTTTATGATACATGTTGGAGAGGGGGGACTCCCTAACAAAACCTTATATTTTGTAGGACAAATATTTTTTCACGTTATTTAGATAATTATCACGATAATTAACAAAGAAAAATTCGGTAACTAATAAATTTAAAAAATTCGTCAAATCGACATGTTTTATCCTTGCTACCCTACTAAGCTACAATTTACCAACGTTACTGTAAGGAAAAGTTGGGCGTCTAGTCGAAAGGAAGCTACTCACGAAAAATCAACTTGTTAGTAATCAATTATGAAAATTGTTCTAGGGAACCTGTACCATACGGTGGTCTGTATTAAAGTTGAGGTTTTTAACTATGTTGGTATCTGTGAACGCGCTTGCTTTGTTGTTTATAATAAAGTCAATTTCAGTTTTGAATTTTGCACCTGGGGAGGACCACGTCCACTTGCTTTTAGTTTTTTTGTAAAAACATGAGTTCATTAAAATAAGGTTATTTTGCATCATGAATTCTACTAGTTTCTGTCCATTTTGGCTTCTTTTGCCATGCCCAAATTTCCCAATTGAAAAATCTTCTCCATTTTGCCGTTCTCCAACCTGTGCATTGAAGTCGCCCGTGATTATTATGTTGTTATGGTAGTGCGGTTTTATTGCTTCTGAGATACTCTCATAGAAATATTCTGTCTGTTTTCCCCGTTTGTTCTGTTGGGGCGTATATTTGGAAGATGGACCAGTTTTTCTCGTAACCTGGAAACTTTAAATGGACCACCACAATTCTGTCAGAAATTCCTTCAAATCCCATAATGTTCTTTTCAGTTTAGACTTAATAAGGAAACCTACTCCTTTTTGTCCAGTGCCTTCTCCTTTGTGGAACATGATGTAGTCGTTCCTCTCTTCTATCACTTCTCCTGGCCTTCTCATCTCGCTGATGCCGATTATGTCCCATTTTATGTTGGATATGGCTATTTCTAGTTCTTTTAGGCTCTCTTCTGTTCTTAGTGTCCGAGTGTTCAGTGTGCAGACATGTATATGTTCAGTAATCTTTTTATCTGGTTTTATCTGTATTGTTTTCTTTTTGTGCATATTTTTTCTAGATAGGTTTGCATTAGAATGTTTCGAGTTACAAAGTTTTGATTTAGATGGGGGGTTTTGTCTTCTTCCCCCACGGTGACAAGCCGGCTTGGGGTGCAATTTATGGGTGTTATGTTTGGTAATGTGGTTGTTGGGGATGTTTGAATCCGGGTGTCGCATATTAGTTTTTTGGGAGATTTGATAGTGAAGCTGATCTCCCGCGCTCTATATAGCTCAGTATATTTGGTCTGATTTTTTCTTTCGTCGTAATTTTAGAGGGTGCGCTGTCCAAGGTTGTTAATGTACTTTGAGTATTGCATGCATTTGCTTTCTTTTGTGATGGTATTTTCGGTGATCGGGAGGATACTATGTTTTAAATATACATGTATTTAAGAGACATTAATTATATTTAATATTCTTTTATTTTATTGTATGTTTATTTATTTACTATTTCGTGTATTGCTAGTCGTTCTTAGTACTGTTTATCTCACAAGAAAATTCATCTCTAATTTACGTTGATTTATTAATCCTAGATACTAAAAAGGTCGTTTAACATACATTTCAAATCAACAGTAACATATTGTGGGCAACATTGACTTACTACCACGTAAAATAAAATACAATACAATGCCATTGACTTACAACGACGTAAAATAAAATACAATGCAATGCCTTCTGCCTAAAACGGTGAGGGAAAACATCGTGAGGAAACCTGCATACCATAGGGATTCATAAGAATTTCTATAGCATGTAAGTCCGCCAACCCGCACTAGGCCAGCGTGGTGGACTATATGGCCTAACCACTCTCAATCGTATTCTCGATTGTAGAGTAGGCCCGTGCCCTGCAGTGGGACGTATATGGGCTGATACAGAATGCCTTCTGCATCTGACTCTTGAGCTAACGGCTGATTGAAAACCTCTGGATATGTTGGTCGAGGCTCTTCAGTATAGTTGATACTATCAACCTATGTATGTGGAGAAACGATAATCGAGACAATAATTACTGTTCAGTGAGTCTAAGAATTAAACAATTTATTAGTATTAACAGTATGGGCAAATCACGTACACCTAGATATAATATCAGAATTTTAAATAATAAGTATCATTTTTCTAGCTTCCAGACAGTAAACTTAGTTTCATTTCTAATACATTTAGTTCCGGTTGCTTCGGTAAAACGTGACGAAAATCCACAAGTCCCCGGTATCCGATGTCGTAGAAATAAACTCTTTATAGTCCAATTTAATTAAGCTTTCTTTGTATGTAGCTCACTAGTAACTACATCAATACCATTAATTTTATAACAAGCCGGTTATAGCACATTCACGTTTTTTATATTGACCAGTACAGAAGACTTGTAAAAGCGAATAGTACAATACAACTTCTACTCCTTTGTACATGAGGAAATCTCTTTTCAAAAGCTATGTGTAAAACATACTGCGTCGAAAGCTAATGCGGAACAAAGGAGAAAATTGTTCGGATTAACGTGGTTTTTGGAAAGCCGCGCAAAAATTCTATTCACACAAATCAAATCGCACGTAAATATTTTGCATTTGGAAATGCTTTTAACTTTTAACTGATTTGTCATGTTTTGTGTTTTTCTATAATTCACTTAAAAATACCGTGCTACATGTTTACAATATCATTTAGGCAAAAATATTTAAGGGCTACCGGCAAACTTTGACTTCTGGAAATAAGATTCCTTGTGTATAATCTTTCTTTTTTATGGAGTAATTAATTAATCAATTGTATTCATCTTGTTGGTAATGCGTTTTACATACTCTTGACGGGGAATCTTCTTGGTAAAATATTCGTAGGGTACAGAATAATTTGACGATTTTTTGATAGCAAATATAATATCACATAATGACTTGCAACAAATCAATTTGAAAAAAGGCTAAAAAAAAATAAACAAAAAAACATGTCGCAATTTTTTGCAAAAATGTTAGTTGCGTTGTGTCTAAAATCACTAAAACCACCACCTGGCCTCGTTTTCGGTAGCAATCCTGATATACCCAGTATATGTATATATATATTTAAACTCGCATAATTCCCAGCAAAATGGTCACTGTATAAATATATGCGTAAATACAGTATAAATAAAAGAAGAGTTTCGAAGAGGATATGGCACCATAGACCACATTACTGGTGGTAGGTCTCTCATTGGAAGATATGTTCAAGACCTTAAACTGGAAAGGTCGCGGCATCAACATCAATGGTAAATATATTTCACACTTGAGATTTGCGGACGATATCGTCATAATGGCTGAATCCGTGCAGGATTTGCACCATATGTTGACCAGCTTAGCTGACTCTTCAGCTCGCATCGGTCTCCGGATGAATTTGGATAAAACCAAAATAATGTTTATTAAACATATTGATCCGGAACCGATCGTTGTGCACGGAGCTCCTCTTGAGGTTGTTTCAGAATATATCTACCTCAGGCAGAAACTGCAATTAGGTAGAAACAACTTTGAGAGTGAGGCTCGAAGAAGAATCCAGCTGGGCTGGGCAGCATTTGGGAAACTTCGTCGGGTCTTCTCGTCGCCAATACCGCAAAGCCTGAAGACGAAAGTCTTCAATGAGTGCGTAATGACATACGGTGCCGAGACGTGGACACTGACGGTGGGACTGGTTCACCAATTCAAAGTCACTCAACGAGCAATGGAGCGGGCTATGCTCGGTGTTTCCCTGAAGGATAGAATCAGGAATGAGGTTATCCGACAGAGAACCAAGGTGACCGACATAGCCCAGCGGATCAGCAAGTTGAAGTGGCAGTGGGCTGGTCACATTTGTCGGAGAACCGACAACCGTTGGGCTAGACGTGTTCTCGAGTGGAGACCGCGCCTCGGCAAGCGTAGTATATAACGCCCTCCAATGAGGTGGAGTGATGATATCCGAAAGATGGCTGGTAGCGGTTGGAGACGATGGGCTGAAGATCGAGCCCAGTGACGTGCCATAGGATAGGCCTATGTCCAGCAGTGGACGCGAATAGGCTGATGATGATGATGATGATGATGATGATAAATAAAAAGGATTTCAATTATACAGGGTATATCAAGACTGCTACCGAAAACGAAGCCGGGTGGTAGTTTAAGCGACTTCAGACACAATGCAACAGAAAAAGTTGCAAAAAATAGCGACAATTTTTTTTTTGTAATTTTTTTCTTATGACCATATTTGGGTGATAACTACATTTTTTCCTAAAATAATGGTATATACCCTTTTATTTATAAATAATCTAAGGTATAAAAGTGTTTAAATTATTATTTTAGGCAAAACTATGGATTTACCACCCAAAAATGAAGATATTTAAAAAATCATAAAAAATCATTGTCGCGTTTCTTTTCGAAATTTTTGGTTGCATTGTGTTTGTAGTCACTAAAACTACCACCCGGCTTCGTTTTCGGTAGCAGTCTTGAGATACCCGGTATATAACGCTAAAAACTCCTACAAATTTTAATATGGTCATAAATAAAATAAATAATGAGAGCGGCATAAATATTAATTAGTAGGAGTAGGTTTCAAAAACAAAGGAAAACTTTAAAAGAACGTGCTGAAACGCGTAACTGTGGTACGATGGTAAAACAATCTGTTCCTTTCGAAATGTTATGCCTCCGATGTGGACAGATAGGCAATTTTTTAATGTGTCATCTGCGACGTGTTATTAAAATTGACAAATTCGATCAATTACAGTAAAATATCTTCATAGATATTTCATGTTAGAGATTGTCTAATTTAAGTTTTTATTTATTTCCGAACCTGATATACTTATTTTAAGAATAATGAAAATGAAATAGCTAAAGTAATAACAAATACTAAATTTATGTATTATGTATAGGTAAAAAATGTTATTAATGCTACAACTTACCTTATGCACAAAAACCATATAAAACAAACACCGAAAACGCTGTTTATCCACACATTTAACTTTCAAAACAATAACGAATCCTCAAAGTCACCACACTGAATTCAAAACTCGACACTGAGCACAATTTTTAATTTATTTCCAATTTTTTTTTTTAAATACATGCATTCCAAATTCAAATAATATTTCTTTTTTTCAAGTATGTTGAAGTTTTGTAGCGGTTTTTGCGGAGCTAGGCGCGCGTCAGACCGGTGAGGGGGAACCTTTGATGTGCGCGTTAGTGGCCGAGACGACTCGCTCCTGGAGCGCATGCCTGCCCTTATCTCTTCACTTGTCACCACACTTTCCTTCTACAATTAACATCTGATAACGATGGTAAATTTCAGGAGCTATAATGTTCATTGTATTAGCGATAACGTCATTAAAGCTTTTTTGTTGGATTTATTCAGCTGTAATTTATTTAGACACCAAAAGTTATTGTGACTATAAATCGAATTTTGCCAAATAATTCAGTGCCTGGTCGGTATTTTGACGTTTTTAATTATTTCCTAAAACATTAAATCCATTTGGAGGCCAACTAGCAAACGGTCAACCTGATAATAAATGGTCCATTGCCTATGAAATACAAAGGACACGGAATTGTCGGTGATGTATCAACCATTACGGAAGGATGCCGTTGATTAGACGCCAGTTGTGAAGCAAGATGCCACGGGTTCGACCCTATCGACAAATGTTTGTATAATCCACAGATAATGGTTTCGTATTTTTTATTGTTTTGTGTTTGTTAAACCGAAAAGTCTCTCGTTGTTTCTGATACCCATGATACAAGTCTCGATATTAGTGTGTTATCAGAACTATGTATTGGGTGTATTATTATTATTTTATTTAAGAGCCCTACATTATATAGGTTTGGAAATGCCGCTACTTTTTGTTTACAAGATAAGCCATTACGTTGAAAGGAATAAATAAGGATAAGTTGGTAACTTTCCCTTCTCGGCGATAAATATTGAAGCTTTTTTCGTATAATCTATGCTAAGACTGTCAATCAGGATTATTCGTCGCTTAAGTAATAGCTCAACGAGAGGAATGGAAAATAATTTAGAGGGTAAAATGTTAAGATGTTTACGTTTCCTTTTAGTAGGTGTAAATTGTGTGGAGACATGTTGCTAATGTACCAAATACGACTGCTAACAGGGCACACCTCTGACTTCTTGAAGTCATCTGTGTATATGGGTGAAGGAAAACATCGTGAGGAAACCTGCAAGCCATAGCGATTTATATGAATTCATATGGTATGGAATATATGCCTAACCACTCTCAGTCGTATTCTCGATTGTAGAGGAGGCCCGTGCCCTGCAGTGGGACGTAAATGGGCTGATACAAATACAGATACAATATAATTTATTTTCTTACTTTATTTTCTTAACAGAGGTGATGTTTATTATAAAATGTATAGTCCACAGAAATAGTTTATAAAATAAGTCTCTGAAATCAAAAATGTTAAATATTTTCACGTGCCAAATATTTGTCGCGTTCGCAATATTGGGATGTTTGGCCAAACAGATTGAAAGGCCAGCGAAACTCCTATGAGTGTCACGTATACACTTATTTACCATTCCCACGATATGAAAGCTCCAATATTATATAGTACAGGCACAGCTTTTAAATCTTCTAAAGCTAGATGAGCTGAGGAGTACTTTCCTAGCGCTCGAGTCCTCTTCCTTTATTCCTGAGTTATCTAAGCGTAATAGGAAGAAACAATTGGAAGGGACGATATTATTGTTCCGAAAGTCAATGGACAATCCTCCATCGTGACTAAATCTCTATCTAATCGGCTCAGCCATTACTTTTGTAGCGCAAGCACATTTAAAGTTTAAACGAACCAAATTTAAAAAACGATATTTTCTCCAATATGTATGCATTATTGATGACTCTCGTTATGCATTAAAGAGTATACACTCAATATAAGGCTGGTTTAATGACAACGATGGGGAAATACGTAGGAGTACTTTCAGTCAATTGTTTTTATTTCTAAAGAATATTATCAAGCCGGCATAATTGTAGAAGTATTATATTGACCAACAAATTTGAAGCTATTTATCTTTAGCCAAAGCTGATGAGATATTAATATTAAGTATCGTTTGGGCATCCACATTGATTTAGTATTCATTGGATAATCTATTAATAGCGACATTACCCTCTGAAAGCCTGACCCATTGTTAAATATAGCCCCCGCAAATTTTGTAAATGCGCAACTGTTTGTTATTTTGTCCTGTTTTCTCTGAGCAACATATCGAGCGGGTTACCGAAAAGTGATAATGGCTATATTTACTATCAAGTAACTGCACATTTCCCGTGGGAGATGCGCTAATCTAAATTTAAAAAATTCTGAGAAAATTTCATTATTTAACCAAACATGGTAAAAACGACCATTTATATTTAGCTTCCTTCCTTGAAATTAGAGTTCATACCATTGTTAAAACAAGAATATTGGCATAGAGATCACAAATCTCGTTATTAGCAGATAGTGAATGACTAAACTCCCGTATGGTTGCACTGTGTTAGCTATATACTTAAGCACCTTATTAAAACGTTTGAAAGGCAATAATGGTTAACAACCGTTAGTTGTATCTTTGTAGAATCAGTAGTTACAGATAAGCAAATAAAATACGTAAGTATCTGCATATTATGCCTGGTGGGTGTATTTAAAAAAGTCAAAGGTAAAAGAAACTACGGCAAAGAGTCTTTGGCCTTACAAATATTCGACGTGATACTCAAACTCCAAATTACACGCTAACCAGATTAGTTACATTTATCCTCTTAGAATAACCTAACAAGACAAAATTATTATGTCTAGTATTCCGTGCCTATGCACACACGCTTCGCACAACTTCACGTGAACTTCATTCATTGTCACTCTAAAGAAAAAGATAGCAGGCAACAGCGACGTCATTCAAGGTCAAATTTTTGTGCTTCACTTTTATAAACGGAATGCAATCTCCATTTGGGTATAAGCTTCTTGGTTATAACCATTGTGATTTTAGCTGTCAGAATTGCACTCCGATGTAATATACATTTAATGTGATGCTCAAGTGTTATTACCAAAATGTGAATAGAATAAGAAGCAGAACTACAGATTTAATGCTTAATGCTTTGAACTTTGACTTTGATATAATATGCCTTACAGAATGTAATTTTAATGAGAGTGTCTTGGACAGAGAATTCTTGGACCAAAGACATAACATATTTCGTAGAGACCGGCAATAATCTAATGTTAATAAAAAAGATGGTGGTGGTGTCTTAGTTGCAATTAAAAACGACTACAACGTTATAAGACAAACATCCTGGGATAGTCGTGCGGAAGACCTATGGATAAGTATACTCCCTTGCGAACAGTCAAAACCTGTCATTCACCTATGTGCTTGTTATCTTGCTCCTAACATTTCCTCTGATGACCTTAAGGCTTTCTATAACAATGCTCAAAATAACATCCTTTCTCGTAATACTCGCGATACCTACGTTATAATAGATGATTTTAATTTCCATTAACCCTAAAGAGATTGTTAGTAAAATAAAAATGCTAGACTCCAACAAAGGCTCAGGGCCTGACGGAATACCTCCTAGATTAATTAAGATTTGCAGCAAAGAACTTACAATACCTCTTCTTTTAATCTTTAACTTATCTTTAAAATCTGGATATTTCCCTACTTACTGGAAAACAGCCCATATAATTCCCATCCACAAATCTGGTGACACAGCTGATTGTCGTAACTATAGACCCATAAGTATATTATCGTGCATGGGTAAAATTTTTGAATCTATTATCTTTGATCATGTTTATTATCACATTAAACCTATTATATCTCTTAAACAGAATGGATTTGTTAAGGGCAAAAGCACTATCAGTAATTTACTTGAATATAAGCATTACCTTTGCGAAAGCTTTGCTTCGGGGGGGGGGGGGGGGGGGGGGGGGGGCAAGTTGACGCAATATACACGGACTTTCAGAAGGCGTTCGATAAAGTAAATCACTCATTATTGGAACTCAAGCTTGCATCCTGTGGTATTCATGGTAATCTCCTGCGATGGCTTGTATCTTATCTTACCAACAGGAGTCAACTTGTTACATTGAAAGGTTTTACATCATCACCAATTGCTATCACCTCGGGAGTACCTCAGGGATCTCATCTTGGGCCCCTCTTTTTCATTTTATTTATTAACGATCTTGCCAATAAATTAGTTTCCCGTGTCTTTTATACGTGGATAATTTAAAGATATTCAGATCCGTGAGGGACGAAGAGGACTGTATGTTGTTACAGAGAGATTTAGTGGTCAATGAGGAATGGTATAGAATGAATCGTATGTTTTTAAATATTGATAAATGTAGTGTGGTTTGATTTACGAATAAATTGATAAAGATAGATTTTAAATATGAGTTAGGTGACATTCGCTTAAACCGAAAATCATGTATTAAGGATTTAGGAATTATATTTGATGAAAAATTAACATTTCGTTCACATTACGACCATGTTTAAAGTAGATCTCCTAAACTATGGGGATTTGTGGTTCGGGTTACAAAGGACTTCAAAAATCCCCGGACTGTTTTATATACAGGGTATATCAAGACTGCTACCGAAAACGAAGCCGGGTGGTAGTTTTAGTGACTACAAACACAATGCAACTAAAAATTTCACAAAGAAACGCGACAATTATTTTTTATGATTTTTTAAATATCGTCATTTTGGGTGGTAAATCCATAGTTTTTGCTAAAATAATAATTTAAACTCTTTTATACCTTAGATTATTTATAAATAAAAGGGTATACACTATTATTTTAGGAAAAAATGCATATACCACCCAAATATGGTCATAAGAAAAAATAACAAAAAAAAATTGTCGCTTTTTTTTGCAACTTTTTCTATTGCATTGTGTCTTAAGTCGCTTAAACTACCACCCAGCTTCGTTTTCGGTAGCAGTCTTGATATACCCTGTATGTATAAATATCTTGTGAGAAGTATTCTGGAATATGGTGCGGTGGTTTGGTCCCCTCATTATAAAGTACACACAAATAAAATAGAAAGGGTACCAAAGCGATGTCTGCGAATTCTCAGCTTAAGATACAGATACGGTCGTAAGCTATCTACATATGAGGATAGACTTCTTGCTTTCCATATGACTACTCTTTCTACTAGACGTCAGCACCAAGATCTTATTTATCTACACAAAATTCTTCACTCTACTCTTGACTCTTGAAAATTATTATCATATTTAAATCTAAATACTAATTTTA
Organism: Hyles vespertilio; assembly: GCA_009982885.2. Classification (NCBI taxonomy): domain Eukaryota; kingdom Metazoa; phylum Arthropoda; class Insecta; order Lepidoptera; family Sphingidae; genus Hyles; species Hyles vespertilio. The sequence goes on along the minus strand of WUWR02000052.1, from coordinate 76,235 downwards.
TCACACGCAATCCTAAAACCTTTTTTCTTCAAGCGTATAAAAACAATATTTCCTTTAACAATCCTATGGCGAGAATGTGTAGACTCTACAATGATCTTTGTGTAAGTAGCAAAACCCAAATTGACGTGTTTAACCATAAACTTAATGTTTTCAAGAGACAGGTTAAGACTGTTCAAATGTTAAAATAATTGTTGGAATACAACGTTATATGTCATGTCTATTTTTTTTATGTAAATGATAAATAATTTAAAATTGTGTAATAATTTTCTAATTTAATTTAACGATTTTTTTTTATTTATTTTTTTTTACTAAATGTACATTTAGAATTTATCATTAAAATGTTTCGCTAATAATTTTACCAAATTTAAATTGTATATTCTTATTATTATTGTTACATTTTATTTTTTTAAATATTATAGTATTTTTTCATTTCCTGTTTTAATTTTATATTATGTTTAGTGCTAGCAATAATAATATGTTGTGTATACATAGTTAGGGATACATCCTAGATCATATAACTATGCTATTTTTGTTTTTAACTGTTTAATTGGCTGTATTCTGTTTTGTATACCTGTACTTAATAAATAAAATAAATAAATGATCTTTGTGTGCAATCACTTAGTCACCAGAAAAAAAACATTTACATTGTTACTTGTGGAGTTTGACAAATTGGAACATTTTCTTGAATGTTTGAATATTTCTTGCAAGGAAGCGCTTGAGACGCCGCGGTCGCTCAAGGATTTATGCAACTGGTACAAGAACATCTGTCGATATGGATTTTGAATTATCTCGGAAATAAGACTAGCGGAGCAAGGACGCTCAATTCCCTTATTAGATCTTAAAATATGGCATTTTCTTCATTTTTGCTCAATTACGCAGTTCCAGAGGACCGGTATGTTGTATAGTTACAGCCTACGGAGTACTCAACCCTCTTATTATACTTCGTTTAAAAACATAAGACATATATATTTCGGGAAATACGGAAGCAAAAGATTTAATCGAAGTCTTTATTTTTTTATACATTGATTGATTTGATTATAATAATTACATATTTTTCGAACAAGAAGTCATTATAATTTAATTGGTACCATACACCATAAAATTTATAATTGCCGTTAGTATCGAATAATATTTACACTTTAATACGCAATTTGGTAGGCACAACCTGCATAGCACAATGGCTTGGATCTTGGCTTGACTTTCTATAGTTCTAGTTCACGGAATTATTCAACGCTATAGCCTATATATACTGCAGTGTTAAGAACGTAAACTCATTTCATGCCTATTTGATTAAGGTTCCACTCGTATTATTCACATATCCACCAATATTTTAGTCGGTAAATTAAATTATTTATTGAAGTGATTGTTTAAAAAAATAAACTCTTTAGGACTATAGTATGTAAACCACAAACTGCAAATATAAATTGCAAATTGAAATGCAATTAAGTGCAAATATAAGTCGGAAGAGGCGGTAGTATTGAGTTGTTTTGAAATTCGGATTCGGATTTTGGACATAAATACCAGTCTACGGAGACACATTTTGATCGTGAGTCGTCGCGTTGAGCAGAAGCTCTGATATTAAGTAGTGAGCAGTACCAGGATTGGCGAGTAAAATAACTAATTTCATGTTTTGTTGCTTATTGTTCGGAATAATTAGATATTATTCTGGAATATTGTAATTGGCGATTATGGTAGAATTCAAGTATATTATTGTACAAAATTATGTCCATTGCTGTGTAATAATAACATTTAATCTAATTTGTTATTTTGTTACATTAAATAATTATTGACCATTATGTTAAGTGATATGGTTCAAATTTATAATTGTAGCTAATGATATCTATTGAAATTCCCATATTTATATTATTATATATGCTTGTATCCACCAAATTCTAACAAGCGCATTGGTATTCCTCATGTGCTGTGTAGGTGGCATTATTTAGAGTATTGCGTGATCACAACAGCTATGACGTCAATTGGATCTGCGAAGGCATGGTTCGTATGTACAATACAGACTAAAATATTTTTTCCAATAAAATTAAATGAAATTCATTTATTAGTAATGTAGTCAAAAATAGCGCTCGTGAAAACGTTGCAAAAACACAGCTATGATATTATAGTTTATTCTTTTCAGTATTCTTCTTTAGCCACAAAAAGCACACTGCTGAGCAAAAGCCTCTCTCAAGGATTTACAGAGAAGTCTGTTGCAAATAATAATAAATACACCCAACAGTCACATACATAGTCCTGACCCCACACTAAGATCGAGTCTTGTGTCGTGGGTAACAGGAACTACGAGAGACTTTTCGGTCTCACAAACACTGAAAGAAATATTTTTGTGCCGCACAACCATTTCTCTCGGTGCGGGGATCGAACCCGCGGCCTCTCGTTTCACAGGCAGCGTCTAATCGACTGCGCCACCGAGGATGCAATATTTTCGAGACCCACACCTATGCCATGTGTGTTTTTATCAGGCCTTCATGTTCCACTCCAGGGCACGAGCCTCCACTTCAATAAAGAATACAATTCAGAGGGGTTAGCCACATATTCTTTCTTATAACATAGCCACAGAAATGTAATTACATGCACCCACGCGGAAATATCTCCGCTCACATTGTATATTATATTGGAACTGAAATAAGTGGATTTTGCAGAGCTTTATTAATTTACAAGATTTTGCTTGGGGCTTCAACTATGTGATATTTGTATAAAATATTCGAAATTAATTGTATTTCTAAGGAATTTTCAAAAATTAGTACAACTATCCTTATAGCCTCCGTGGCAGTTGGTTGGACGCCGGCTGAGAAACTTGCGGCCGCGGGTTTGATCCCCGCACCGAAACAAATATTTGTGGGATTCACAAGTATTTGTCATCTAGTGAGAGTGATTACAGGCTGTAAATATTACGACACGGGTTCGGTTCTCAAGTTTATTCTTTTACTTTCATGTTCGAACATTCGAACTTCGTTTCGGATCGTAAAGTAGGTCCAGGTCAGGTCGTCTTTCACTAAAATATTTTATTTTTCTTCTTCCACTGAAAATTTGTATGTGGAATATATTCATTTATATCACTCCATTGAAAGTTATATCAATTAAATCAAATCACAACAAGTATTCCGAAACAGTGAAATTAAATTGAAAATATACCGACACTATTTCAAAACAGAATTTATTTGAACTCGACAAACATTAAAGCAAATATCAAGCGATCGTCGTGTACATTCTCTATTCAAAAAGCATACTAACATCCGGTGACATGAAATAATTTTGATTACTCAAAGCCTAGCTCATAAACCTTTTATACTCGGAAATCGAATCCGAGATCAAAATGTAAAGTAAACAAACAAATGTCATTGTAAAAGTGACATTTCAGTGTTATGAAACTCAGACTAAATACTCTCTAGACGTAGCCATGCCGTGGCCGCACAAGAGACAGATATATAATTCTTCAGTGTGGCCATGTTGGGAAAAATTCCTACTTTTGGTGGGTACTAACACAGGCCAACATAAGCGTTGCCAACCGTACGATTTAAATCGTATTTATTCGTATATCATATTTATTATTAAATGATAATGAGTTTATGATTATTTTTTACTTTTTAGTTCGATCTTATATGAAAGCTTGTTTTTTTAGTTTTTAAACTATAATTTAATTGCTTGCACTAAAACATCTATCTTCGGCTGTCTTATCAAAGAAAGACAACTGCGCGCAAATTACCAATTATATAGGTAATATTTTTTCAACAATAATATTTTGTTTATTATTCTGGATAAAATATAAATAATATCATATACTTTTTAAATTATTGCGTCGTCATCAGTCCTGGATACGTAGGTATGCAAAATTTCAAGTCAATCCGACGTTTTGAAGTGCTCGAAAATCGACTTCACAGATTCTGTTACATACATATAGGGGAAGTTAATAAAACGGTGTTAAAAATAATTAATGATCAACTACTTACATGAACATATTTTATTGGGACTGCTTTTGGTTTTACTATAACATTCTTCTTTTTATAATGTAAGGAATCAATCTCGAAATGTATTGAGCAAATTTTAAAATTATTTGTTGGTTGCCAATTTTTGTGTCCATTAGCTTCCACCCATTTAATTCTAATTACTGTTAGTAGGAAACCTAAAATAAGAAGTAATTTTATTTTTTTACGTATGAATAACGCTATATATGCAAGGAATAATATGCAAGTATTATCTAGGGTAAACCAATTTTCATAACAAGGTAACACTAAACTTTTAAGAAATTTAGGTTATTTAATATTATTTGTAGAATTTCTAAATGTAATCGATATTTCTCTAAGTAAAACAATTTGTATTGATATTAAAATACAACATTATTTACCAATAAACGACAAAATAATTATAATGTAACATAAATAAGTAACTTACGAGTGAAATGTTATTCCACAAATTTTTCGTTCACTGCGGCTTTTGCAGCCTAAAATACTACAACCCACCATTGCATATACACTATAGTCACTAATATTTGTATAAATTGCTGCTTTACACTATCCAAACTATTAAAATATCGGAAAAAACTGATTGACGTATATTTGTTTGACAAACTGCGCTTATTGACAAATAAAAAAACCGGCCACGGTGACAAGGACAAAGAAAAAAACTCTCTGTCTCTTTTACGCACACTAATTTTTAACTTGCGGTCTCACTCTTATTTCTCACGTTCCAGTTATGGCTACGTCTAGAGAGTATTTAGTCTGAGGTTATGAAACATTTTCGCAAAAAGTATTGGGTATAATTTGATAGTGAATAGATTCAAATGTTGCGAGAACTGTGTTTTATTTATTTATATTTATTTTTGAACTTTGAACATTTTGAATGTTTATGATGCCTGTCGACGTGACCCTTGACTTGGGCCCAAACAAATTCTAATGGGTTTAACTCACAGTGATTTTCAAAGACCATAGTGCGTTCGTCTAGGAACACGAGCGCCAGAAATCTTAGGAGCAAAATAGAACAAAAACTTAACAGAAAACGTGAAACCAGCATCACGGCGACGTAACTTTATCACATGATGCTCATTCATCAAGTGAAACAACTAAATGAACTAAAGGCAGGTTGTCGCGGGCGTCCAAAGCGACGTATTTGTAGTTAAGGAGACTAAATTTAAAAAAAGTTTTATTTCAGTGGCCTAAGGTTACGAATTTCTGCATAATACCTGTAGCATAAAATTTTCGTACCATTTCTTTCACATACTTAAAAAGAAGTTGAAATTTAGTTAATGTAAATATTATACAAAATAATTTTTATTTGGCTTTGTTTTATACTTATTTAACGAATGAGAATAATTCCAACCTGTTTTTAACGGTTGTGAACAAACTACCATGACAAATTATTTTATTGTTGTACGGTCCAACCGTACAATAATGCACTCTCAGCGTTTTACGCGGTTACAGCTGATACCGGTAATCGCCCCAGTTCGCGTACAGCTGAGCAACCGGCCGCGCGTGCTCCATCAATAAATCAATCATTAATCAATCTATCAATCAAATAATCATCAAGCAATCAAGCATTTATCAGTCGTATTCAAATCATCCTCATTTAGTGTGTTAAGTAAATAGTTGGACAATAAATAGTTAGACGTTACATGTGTGTTATCCTTTATCATCATAAAACTGAACTATAAGGTGTGTGGTGCTGAACCTAGACCGTACATCTTTTTGGTCCTTCGAGCCGGATATCAGTAGCAAGATTCATCAGTCTTCTTCGTCGGAGACAAAGCACGAGCAACAAGAATTCAAGTAAGATCTTTCTAATTTAAAATATTGCATCATTACATAAACATCATGGAGTCTCTAATTGAAACACAGCAGCAACTATTGGTCAGCATTGAGCAATTGTACACCAACTTTAAAAAGGATGGTGCTGATAGAAAAACTAAAGATTATATCAGGCGTAGGTCAGAGACTTTACAAAATTATTGGAAAGAGTATCAATCTAATCATTACAACTATGTAATTTAGGAGTGAAGGGACATCCTTATTTTACTAACAATCAGTACGACCTTGCAAAAGATAGGTATGAGACAATTAAAGCTGTCATAGAAAATTATCAGGGTGATTCGAGACCAACAACACCGGTCTTAAAACCAGCAACACCCATGTCAGTTCCAGGAACATATTTTCAGGTGCCTACACCTCAGTCACGTGGCACTAATTCCAAAACACAAGAGCTATTACGCAAGCAGAAAAGTAATTTCAAAGCCTTTCAGCGAGCAATTTCTATGATAGACATGGAGACCGTAACTGAAAAATGGCAGTTCGAAGACATCCTCAAATCAATTGAGTCGCGTTGGTCAGTCATTGACACCCTTCACTGGGAAATTGACAGCGAATTAGAAGAGATCAACCAGGAGTATGAAAATGTATACACCAATTACGAGCGGATGTATTATGATCTCAAGAAAAGTGTCAATAGCAAGATGTGGGCAGAAACCTGTAAACAAGTATCCACACCTGTCATGGACATTCCAACTTTCCAGGGCAACTATCATTCTTGGGTGACTTTCAAGGATTTATTCGTCGAAACTGTCCATAATAACAATTTAATGTGTAAATCCCAGAAAATGCAATTTTTGAAGAGCAAGCTTCGGGGTGAAGCTGCGAGATTAATCAAGCATCTGCGCATCACTACCGAAAATTACGACATCAGTTGGGAGATATTAACCGATCGTTTCGACAACGATAAACTTATTTTTAATTCTCACATGGATATTCTTTTTGGGCTTCCTGCATCTCAGCAAAAATCTGCAAAAGCTATTAAGTCTCTCCATGATACAGCAAAGGAATGCCTCAATGCCGTCAAGACTTTAGGAGTTGACACCAGCAGTTGGGACCCTCTCATGTTTTACATACTATGTCAAAAATTAGATGTTACTACTCATAACGATTATATGGACTCGTTAAAGACCGACAGGGCGCTACCATCACTGAACTATTTTCTCAAATTTCTTGAAAGCAAGTTTACCTCGTTGGAATCGTCTAAACGTTACACAGGGGTGAAACCTGTGTATCAATCAGAACCATCGACATCAAATGTTCCCAAAAGGACTAATTTTTACAAATCATTTATTGTCAATAAAAATCAATCAATTAACGCACATAAAATACCCCATACGAACACATGCCCAATTTGCAATTTAGATCACGAAATATTCCATTGCAAAACATTTCTAGAATATACACCAGACATGAAACAAAAAACAGTAAATAAATTGTCGCTATGCAAAAATTGCCTACATAATCATAATGGTAGGGAATGTTTTTCAAACAAAACATGTCGAAAATGTCAGGGCAAACATAATACGCTGTTACATGAAAATTTCGGCGCAATGATTAAGCAATCTTCAAGTAGTGCAGTGACGCATGGCGACGCAAATATGGCGAAACAGCAGAAAAACAGTGCCAATGTTTTGATGGAAAATTCTTGCGAAATTTTACTAGCAACAGCAGAAGTTAAAATTCAAGCAGCAGATGGTACCTATCTGACTATGCGTGCTTTAATTGATCAAGGGTCTCAAACCTCTTTAATTTCTGAAAACGCCGCCCAGAGATTGAAATTACCCAGAAAACATAGTAAAGGGATTATTTTCGGCGTTGGAGCCCAAGAAAATAACTGCAAGGGTATAATTAACATAAAACTATCATCATTATACAACAAAGAGTATACATTGTACACCGACGCTTTTATCATGAATAGTCTAGTAAACAATTTGCCAAACAAATCATTTACAAAACCGTCGTGGTCATATATAGAAAATCTACAATTAGCAGATCCTGATTTTAACATCAGTCGACCGATTGATGTTTTATTAGGTGTAGATGTATACTCGTGCATCCTCCAAGCAGGTATTATAAGGGACACTGAATCAATGACAGTCGCACAGCAGACACGACTCGGATGGATAGTGTTCGGCAGTGTCCAATCTTATCAATGCAACGTCGTCAGAATCAATTTGGAGGATATTCATAAGTTCTGGTCCATAGAAGATGTGCCAGAAGACTCCGAAATATCAACAGAAGATCAGCAATGTATGCAGCTCTATAAATCTACAACAACTCGCCAATCAGATGGAAGATACATCGTTCGTGTACCCTTGCATCCGGACGCACAGGAGAAATTGGGAGTATCAAGACAAAGAGCGGTTGCACAATTTCATCAATTGGAGAGAAAGTTCGATAAACAAGAAAATATTTCCAAAGATTACAAAGCGTTCATAAGCGAATATATAAATTTGGGTCACATGCATGTAGCACGTGGACATAACCCGTGCAATTATTTTTTACCTCACCACTGTGTACAGCGTGCTGAATCGACAACAACGGCATTGCGCGTTGTTTTCAACGCATCGCAGAAAACATCGACGGGTGTCAGCTTGAATGATGTGATGTATCGCGGCCCAAATCTCCAGCGAGATTTGTTCTCATTAATTTTAAAATGGAGGCTCTATCCGTACGCATTTACCGCAGATATAGAGAAAATGTTTCGTCAGATCATGGTACATCCTGACGACCAACATTTTCAGCAAATCGTGTGGCGGGAGTCACCAGAGCAGACTTTGCGTGATTATCAATTAGCAACCGTCACATATGGTACAAAATCAGCACCCTTTCTCGCAATGATGACTCTCAGGAAATTAGCAAGTGACGAACGTCATCGTTTTCCCACAGCCGCCAAGATCCTAGAAGAGCAATTCTACATGGATGATGTTCTTAGCGGCGACTTCAGCATCGACTCTGCGAAAAAACTTCAATCTGACTTAATTTCTTTGCTCAAAGCCGGTGGGTTCAACCTACGCAAGTGGTCTTCTAATAATATACAGCTGTTAGAAAACATATCAACATCACCAGTCGGTCAAGATTCATTCGAATTTAAACATCAAGAATCCACCAAAGCTCTAGGTATTACATGGAATGCAAAGTTGGATACATTTACATTCCAATGTACAATGTCCGCTGAAACATCAACACGACCTACCAAAAGAATGTTACTAGCCGACATTTCCAAACTTTTTGATCCGTTGGGCTGGTTAGCTCCAGTTATTTTAAAACTCAAAATACTCTTCCAGAACGTATGGCTAGCAGAACTTAAATGGGACGATCGAATTTCAGATAGTTTACATAGCGAATGGATAAGGTTAAGAGCAGATATCAAGAATATCGATCAAATTGTCATTCCTAGATGGATAGGAAGTGGAAAAGAAACATGCATTCAACTACACGGGTTTTGCGATGCTTCTATGAAGGCATATGCTTGTGTCGTCTATGCAAGGGTACAACAGCAAGGTCAAGGAATCGTTACTCTGTTGGCAGCAAAAACAAAAGTAGTTCCGATCGCCAAATCATCAAAGGAAAAGTCAAATAGCACGTCGTTGCCAAGATTGGAATTGTGCGGAGCCCATCTGCTCTCAAAGTTAATGCTCAAAGTCGTACAAAGCCTTGAGTCACACAAAATAGAAGTATACGGTTGGTGCGATTCTACAGCAGTATTAGGTTGGTTACAAGGAGAGCCTAATCGCTGGAAGCCCTTTGTAGCTAACAGAGTGAAAAATGTTACCGAAACTATGACCCCATCATGTTGGCGCTACATCAAGTCAGGAGATAATCCAGCTGACTGCGCAAGCCGCGGCCTAACTGTTAAGCAGTTACAAGAGCACACTTTGTGGTGGCGTGGTCCCAGCTGGTTATCATCATGCAATGATTTGAATAAATTAGAGCAAACAATATATCATACGGACTTAGAAATTAAACAAAACAAACAAATAAACATAGCAACAATGACTCATACAGGCTCGAGTATTATAATTAAGCTTATTAGCAAGCACAGCAGTTTTACTCGAGTTACGCGAGTATTGGCGTGGATATTACGTGCAATAACAAAAATCAAAATTAAGCCGAGATATCTCACAGTACAAGAGCTAGAAGCAGCAAAAATTAAAATAATAAAAGAAGTTCAATTAACCGAGTTCCTGGAAGACGTTACCGACCTCCAAAAGAACGGGAAACTAAAATCTAAGAGCAAATTGATCCATTTGAATCCCCTTTTGGACGGCAAAGGTTTGTTGCGGGTTGGCGGCAGACTTAGAAATAGCAACCTTAGTGAAGACATGAAGCATCCGATGATAATTCCGCACACTAGTCATCTTACGGAATTATTAATTGACCAAGCACACCGATCAACTTTCCATGGCGGAGCTCGTCTCACATTATCATGGCTCAGAAAGCAATACTGGATAATTGGCGGGAATAGAGCAGTCAAAAGGCGCATTCGTCAATGCGTCGTATGTGCCAGACAAAATCCTACCAAAATGGTCCAGTTGATGGGAGATCTGCCTGAAGCCAGAACAAATCCAACACGACCTTTTTATCATACCGGCGTTGATTACACCGGTTTTGTAGAAGTAAAATCAAGCAAAGGCCGTGGCATAAAATGCACCAAGGGTTACGTAGCGGTGTTTGTTTGCATGGTGACGAAAGCAATTCATCTTGAATTGGTATCCGATCTATCATCGTCATCATTCATAGCAGCCCTTAGAAGATTAGCCGCGAGAAGAGGCACTCCGCGTCATATTTACAGTGATAACGGGACCAATTTCGTCGGCGCTAACAAGATATTGTCAAGAGAATTTGCATCAATATTGTCTAATGACTTTTTCACCGAGATCAGCGAAATGCAAATAGAGTGGCATTTCAATGCCCCATCATGGCCGAGCGCAGGAGGGCTTTGGGAAGCAGCGGTAAGAAGCCTGAAACACCATCTTAAACGTGTAGTGGGTGATCAAAAGCTCACTTATGAAGAATTTTCGACCATTCTATCACAGTTAGAAGGTTGTTTAAATTCAAGACCTCTCTGTGCTATATCTGAAGATCCAAATGATATTGACTACTTAACACCAGCCCACTTCTTAGCAAGCGGACCTCAGTTAACTATCATCAAGTCAGAAACCGATGAGAGAACTCGTTGGCAACTGACTGAGAAAATCTTCCAAGACACATGGAAAAGATGGCGCATGGAGTACCTGAGTCAGTTGTCGTCAAGAAGCAAGTGGCAACAGCCACAAAACAACATCGACATAAATGATGTTGTCATCATACACGATGCTAACCTACCGCCGGGGAAATGGGCGTTAGGACGGGTAGTTGAACTTCACCCTGGCAAGGATGGTTACGTCAGGGTCGTATCAGTGAAAACCAAGAACGGCGTGATAAAAAGGCCTATCATTAAGCTGTCAATCTTGCCTACGAAGGGTAAGAATTTCGAGCAGTCAAGGGTCAAAACATCGTCAGCGAAAGTCGAGAACAGTCAGGGTAAAACACCAAGTGTGAAAGGATTCAGCCTTGCTACCCTTATGTACTTATTTTTAATTTTTATAACAGTAATATCAAACGTTCACGGAGCCTACAACATAACGGAATTAAAATCAAACCAATTAATCTATTTTGACAAAATAAAGGATATGCAACTTATACGAGATGACTGGAATTTAATTGTCTATTATGAAATGGATCCTTACTGGAATGGATTCGACGCATTTAATAAATACATGACCTACTTGAATAAATTATGCTCTATTATAAAGGAAGGCTCACATTGCATTGACGTCATATCATTTTTAAATCACGATCACATGGAACTACAACATTACAATGAAATGTTGTTAAGTCAGCAGTTCAAACCGCGTGCGCGCCGGCGTCGCGGTCTCATCAATGGCATAGGATACGTCGCTAATAGCCTGTTCGGGGTACTTGACGAGCGTTTCGCTGAAAAGTATGAGCATGATATTCAACTTGTCAAAGACAATGTAAATCATATCGCATTACTATGGAAGAATCAAACTTCGGTAATTGAAGCAGAATTTAATTTAATCAGAAGAGTGGAAACAGTTATGGAGACACATCATAAGCAAATTCATCAAAAATTACTAGAAATAGAGAATTTCACCGACGTGTTGAGATTAAAGGCACAAGAAAATTTACTGGCGAGCGATTTTATTATGACAGCATTTGTGGCAAAAGACATTTTAAATAATTTAAAGGGCATTCAAGATAATTTATTGGATACAGTAACTAATATTTTTAATGGTAAAGTAGATTTTCATCTCTTGTCGCCAGAACAATTGTGGCATGAGTTAAACATTATATCGGGACAAATACCTAAGGACTATGCATTACCAGTGGAAAACGTAGATTTTACACAAATATACAATCTTATGAAGATACGAGCCAGAATCACTAAGATCTACATTTTATTGGAAATCAAAATACCACTTATCAGCCGGGACAGTTATGAAATATTTAAAATTATTCCCATCCCTCGTAAGATTAATGACCAAATAATCAAGATTTCATCTATATCGAAATATACAGCAGTTAGTCTAAAAAGAGACACATTTTACCGATGACAGAGAAGGACATATCGTCGTGTTTAGAGTCAGGAATCAAACAATTATTATGTCAGATCAACACTCCCGAGTATAGAATGACCGATGACTCATCTATGTGCAAGACAGAAAGGAGACGGAATGAATGTACAATTAGCAAGAGCACGTGTACCGATCAAATGACAAAACTACATACAACGGAATCGTATTTATATTTTTGTTGCAACGAGTGCCGTATGAAACTGATATGCGAAGATCAAGTTACCGGGTTACAGCTGACTAATGTTGGGTTGTTGACTGTAGGTCATGGTTGTCTCATCAAATCGAAAGAATTTACCGTCTTTTCGCATAAACAAGGTCAATCAAAGGTAGTCCTAGAACCTAAAATATTAACGCCGAATATTAATCCGATTAACTATATAATCAATATATCCTTGCCTGATATAAATAACATTGCTCTGAACGACACCGATATCGCTGACCATCATAGAAGGTTGACGACTATTGAGAAACAAATATTTAATATGAAACAGGAAGTACCACTCATAAACGACGTATCAAGTCATGATATTCATCATTACGCTGCTATATATATCATCATTGCGATATTGGTACTAACTGGGGCAGCAGTAGCTTCGAGAAAGTTCCAGCGGTGCCAGCAGAAGGACGCTCCGGCGAGGCGGCCGGAGGAGCCAGTCGTGAACTGGTCGGGTCGTCGTGGTGACAGTGATAGTGTAGTGAGTGTTGTGAGTGTTGTGAGTGACAAATCAATAAGTGCAAATGTTGATAAGGCTACATCGCCTATTGTGAGCAAAAGTGTCAGTTTCAAGGAATTCGACTCAAACTAATTGTCGGGTTTCACTTGTTATCATAACCTACTAACCATAGATTTAATCAACATTGTATATCACCTTGTATCATCAAATCATATTAACAACTCATTCCTTATTTTTCCCTCGGGAGCATGTACGGTCCAACCGTACAATAATGCACTCTCAGCGTTTTACGCGGTTACAGCTGATACCGGTAATCGCCCCAGTTCGCGTACAGCTGAGCAACCGGCCGCGCGTGCTCCATCAATAAATCAATCATTAATCAATCTATCAATCAAATAATCATCAAGCAATCATGCATTTATCAGTCGTATTCAAATCATCCTCATTTAGTGTGTTAAGTAAATAGTTGGACAATAAATAGTTAGACGTTACATGTGTGTTATCCTTTATCATCATAAAACTGAACTATAAGGTGTGTGGTGCTGAACCTAGACCGTACAATTGTAATGGTAACACTTTTGTTTACATTTTTGATCTCGGATTCCATTTCCGAGTATAGATAGGTACATTTCACAACGCACGGTAGATAATAACAATTGAATCAACCTTTTCCTAATACTAGTGGACACCTAGTGGTCGAAATTCGACCAAATCAAGAAGAGAAAAAGTTTTTACCTGTATGATGATGTTGTTATTCTGATAATTCGTGCACATTTAAATGTACGTATCTCTCAAAATTACTTATTTATCCTGAAGTATATGCAATTACTAAATCGTAAACTACAATAATTCAATGATATATTATACAAATACGACGTAGATATCGCACTAGCACTTCAAAAGTGAGGCGTTCAAATTCGGGCAATTGGTGTAATTTCATCTAGTCGCATAGCAACGGCGACAGAGGGAAGACCTCAGTGCTGTCAACATAATTTATTACGAAAATATTGTCTACAGTGTCGAATTGTGTGTTTTAAAAGTGTAAAAACTATGATGCAAAGATATGAAACTAAATTGGAGCTACACACCATACGTAAGTATATAAAAACCACACAAAATTTAATTTTTATTTTAAATTAGTAAATACCGCCTTCAATTGTGTAAGAAGGATCGCCTAATACAAAGATTGTGAAGTGCGATAGGGACAAAAAGCGTGCGTCATAGATTAATAAGTCAGAAGCGAAACCGAAGATACAAAAAATTGACGATTGACGATGAAAGTTTGAATGGATTTGGATTGTTGTATAATATTTGTTTTTAATTCAATCATATCTAAAACGATTAAGTTATTTGTTATGAAATATTTTCATAATAAATAATTTATTCCAACCACGAACATTTATACATTAGCTTCCCCATATATTTTGATTGACTATAAATATATATTTACATATATCATTGAATGTTTCCAGATTTCCACGTGATGATGAGCTTTGAGACGTAAATGGGTATGCACTAAGCACAGTTCGAACAAAAAGAGGGGATCGTGACTGGATGCTTTTACAACCGATTAATATTGGTTTAGCACATTTTTAAATTATGAATAAAAAAATACAACTACGAAAATATACACATCCACCTAAAAAAACCTGCACCATCGGTTGTTTACTAGTGGCAGGTCTCTCATATGTGAGAGGCCGCCTCATATGGTAGGTACTACCGCAATATCTATTTCTCCCGCCAAACGGAAGTTTAACACGTTAAACGCCGAGCAAAAAGAGGCAGTTAGTCATTTATTTGGGCCACGGGGGTCACCGGTGACCGATTACATGTTTCCTTAAGAAAATATCACGAAAAATTATTTTAGTCAAATTAAATATGCAAATTTAGTAATTTGTATTGTTTTGTGTTGATATTAACTTTAGCGAAAAATGATGGAATTGATGATTTCCACTTGGCCCGAACGGGTTTGCTTGAATCGCCCACCGGTGGGCCGCGTGGCGTTCAACGTGTTAAATACCATGTTATGTTCCGGTTTAAAGGACATTCTCGCCAGAGTAATCGCTGTACCTACTTATTGCGACTTAAGATCTTATGTCTCGGGATTGCGAATGCCAGTGATTGCCAAGCATTGCTTTGTAATTTAAAGTTTCTTTTGGTTTTGTTTATGTCTACGAGCGGTCGTATCACTTGACATCATTACAAAAAAAAAATTAAATAAGAGATCGAGTTTTCAATGCATGCTTACCATATACTAATATAAAAAGCGGCAATCAATTTTTTTCTTTATTTTTTCACGGTTGTAACAAATAAAAATATATTTTGTTTCAGGATGGCGTACCACAGGTAGGCTCACGTACAACATCAATGTTAATATATTAAATACTTATAAAACCAAATAGGTAGTTTTATTTATCGTCACCCTTCTGTTTCTATCGCTTCGATTCTATGTTTGGATAGCGCAATGCTATCTCTTTCCGTCTCGTACTTTCTGTATAATCTGTTTCATTTACTAAAATTGGCATAAAGTATTAACAAATGAGTATGTATATGCATAGTAGGACAGATTTTAAACGTCACGCAATATGGATATGCGTCATCTTTATTAAAACATCATTGACAATAATTGCTTTGAACCAGCAATAGCAAATTATATATTTTTTGTACCTGAATGTTGTTATTGCAGATTGCTGCTACAGAACTTTCTTTATGCATATAATGATAGTCCGTGTACATTTAAATGTATCTTACTGCTACACAATTTGTATAAGCGCTCAGTATTTCACGTAGTATTCGCCAAATAAATCTTTTCTGTTTGACATTCAACAAAACCACAGTAAACAATTTTTTCTGATTGACATTCAACTATGTTGATATTAACTTTAGCGAAAAATGATGGAATTGATGATTTCCACTTGGCCCGAACGGGTTTGCTTGAATCGCCCACCGGTGGGCCGCGTGGCGTTCAACGTGTTAAATACCATGTTATGTTCCGGTTTAAAGGACATTCTCGCCAGAGTAATCGCTGTACCTACTTATTGCGACTTAAGATCTTATGTCTCGGGATTGCGAATGCCAGTGATTGCCAAGCATTGCTTTGTAATTTAAAGTTTCTTTTGGTTTTGTTTATGTCTACGAGCGGTCGTATCACTTGACATCATTACAAAAAAAAAATTAAATAAGAGATCGAGTTTTCAATGCATGCTTACCATATACTAATATAAAAAGCGGCAATCAATTTTTTTCTTTATTTTTTCACGGTTGTAACAAATAAAAATATATTTTGTTTCAGGATGGCGTACCACAGGTAGGCTCACGTACAACATCAATGTTAATATATTAAATACTTATAAAACCAAATAGGTAGTTTTATTTATCGTCACCCTTCTGTTTCTATCGCTTCGATTCTATGTTTGGATAGCGCAATGCTATCTCTTTCCGTCTCGTACTTTCTGTATAATCTGTTTCATTTACTAAAATTGGCATAAAGTATTAACAAATGAGTATGTATATGCATAGTAGGACAGATTTTAAACGTCACGCAATATGGATATGCGTCATCTTTATTAAAACATCATTGACAATAATTGCTTTGAACCAGCAATAGCAAATTATATATTTTTTGTACCTGAATGTTGTTATTGCAGATTGCTGCTACAGAACTTTCTTTATGCATATAATGATAGTCCGTGTACATTTAAATGTATCTTACTGCTACACAATTTGTATAAGCGCTCAGTATTTCACGTAGTATTCGCCAAATAAATCTTTTCTGTTTGACATTCAACAAAACCACAGTAAACAATTTTTTCTGATTGACATTCAACTATGTCTATAATAAACCAAAGAAATAATTTGGCCAAAGAGTGTGTATATGCGTACAAATACTTGTGTATGCGTGTGTCAAATGCATGCTGGTTTATTTATTTATTTAATGTACTTTGTATGCATTTTTTTTTTTTATTGCATTGAATGGCGAGACGAGCAAGCCGTTCGCCTGATGGTAAGCGATACGACCGCTCATGAACAGTAGCAATATTCCACTGCGCTCGCCATCCTGAGACATAAGATGTTAAGTCTCAATATGTCCAGTAGTTGCTCTGGCTACAATGTCCTTCAATCCGAAACACAACAGTGCATTTAAGCAGTGTTGTTTCACGGGAGAAATAGACATTGCGGTGGTACCTACCCAGATGGCCTCTCACATATGAGAGACCTACCACCAGTATTATTATTAAAATCTTTTTTATATTACATTTAGTATTAGGCCTAATATTAATATTATTGCCTCATTTAAAATTAATATTCTCTTTTAATATTAATATTATTACCTCATTAGGCAAATAAAACCTTTTTTTTTATATGTCTATGTCAGAAGAACAAAATAAAAAGAAAAGAAACAATTTGACACCAGACCAGAGTATGTATGCGTGTACAAATACTTGTGTATGTATGTGTGTGTGAAATGCATGGTAGTGTGTGTAATGTTTTATTTTTTATTTAATGTACTTTATAAGCATTATTATCGAAAAATATTAGCGTTCTGCATTTCTCCTACACATAAACTATAAGTTTGCCACATTTTATGCTCCTGCGTCCACGCAATTTTCGTAAAAAGGGGTCCAAAGTTTTTACATCACGTATTAATATATAGATTAGTTTATTAAAACTTTTTCTTAGTTAGTTATTATTTATTTACAAGACTTCGCTTTTTACACTGTACGAATTATGCCAAATTCATCTATATTTTTTTGGGCAAAGCTATTGTAACAGTTTTTGTTTCCAAATACGCATCCACCGCTTTCAGACCACTGAAAAAAATAATTCATTTAATATATTAATTGATCACATGCCTTAGAAAAACATTTCAGTAACAGTGAACATAAAAACTCACTTTTCACGACCGACACCGGAATCCTTAAATCCTCCAAAGGGTAACTGCGACCCCCATAGCGAAGTATGTATTAACCCTGGCAAATTAAATAATAAAACACAAAAATATTATACACATCACGTAATCCTAAGTGCGTTATAATACAAAAATATTATAATATAATATTTTAATGTAATATTTTGGGACATAATTTCTTTCATAATACGACATAAATTAGAATTTCAAGAAGATTTAAAATTAGGACCCAGAAATGTTAAACAGAAAATTAGTTTTCCATTATGTAAAACAACAGAAGAATTTAGAATGGAAAATATAAGTAATTTAAGAATTCAATTGGTTACATGTATACTGTATAGCATATAATATTACCAGACGACACCAGCCTCGACGTGTTTGCTAAATTGCAAAGCATTGTTGATGTTGCTCGTAAATATACCAGCTGCAAGTCCGTAATTAGTATTATTGGCACGGTCGATGACTTCTTCCAATGTGTCAAACTTTAATATACTCTGCACAGGACCGAAGATCTGAAATAATGTAGGCATTTTCTTAGATTATTTTTGCAGGTTCTATAACATATAGATATATTCATCAAAACAACACTATTTAAGTTCCAAATCAAATATGTGATATTATATAAATAAATACACTCAACAGTCATATACAAACTCGTAATCCCTAAGTTCTGTGTCACACGATATGTTGACAGTTCATCGCCGCACAGCGAACAATCGCAACATGTCGCTGCTTTAATTTCATAGTGGCACATAACGAAATGTGTATTTTTATGATAATGTTACCATTAAACACAAATTAATCTGAAATACTATGTGAAATATAAAAATAATTTATTCTTTTGTTCTATTTAAACTGCTCTCCTAAAAAAGTTCATTTTGAGATATGTCGTTATCAAATTAAAGCAGCGATGTGGCTTCGCTCTAAGAAGCAACGAGAGACTTTAATCAGTCTCATAAACATACTAGAGAAAAATAGTCGTGAGACTCTGTGAGACTCATAAACATTTATCTCGCTGGAGGGATCATACCAGCGGCCACTCATATGGAAGCCGGTGTCTATAATGTGCAAATTATTGAGGGCTGCTTGAAACATCTTAAACCATTTGTAAAACAATACTAGTTTACGTTACAGTAGTAATTACTGTTTTGACTTTACTTCTACTAACCTGTTCTATAAACAAGTAATAAATAACAAGTATGTTATGTATTATATTACCTCTTCCTTAGCAATAGTCATATCGTCCTTAACATCGACAAATACTGTTGGTTCGATGTAATATCCAGTGTCACCAATCCGTTTTCCCCCAGTAAGCAGCTTGGCTCCTTCTTGCTTTCCTCTTTCAATATATCCTAATACTTTAGTCATCATTTCTTCGTCAATCTGTAAATTATTTTCAACTTATTACCTTTTCATTATATCAAGCGGTACGACCACTCATGGACAGTAGCAAAGCCAAATAAAATCATATATATAAAGCAATGTTTGTTATTCCATTGCGCTCCACGTCCTGAGACATACGATATTAAATTTCAATATATACAATAGTTACCTACTCTACAATTCAGAAAAGGTCGATTGAGTTTTATGAAATGCTCGTTGTATAGCCGAGTTTACATAAAATTAATGGAATTTTAATTGCTTGGTCTTTACTAAAGTCGATACTAAACAATTTCTAAGCTTTATGTTCTTTCAATGGCTTGTAGCAATTGGAGTACGATGGGCTGAAGATTGAGCACAGTGGCGTGCCATAGGAGAAGCCTATGTCCAACAGTGGATATGAAAGGGCTGATGATGCTAAACGGATCTTTAAACAAAATTACTCAAAACAAAATAACTATGTAATAAAATGAAACATATGTTTAAAGTGTAGAGTTCACTAAGGCGCGATGGGAGAAAAGACGATGAAAGTGAATAAATACCGGGTATCTCAAGACTGCTACCGAAAATGAAGCCGGGTGGTAGTTTTAGTGAGTACAAACACAATGCAACCAAAATTTCGAAAAGAAACATGACAATTATTTTTTATGATTTTTTAAATATCTTCATTTTTGGGTGGTAAATCCATAGTTTTTGCTAAAATAATAATTTAAACACTTTTATTCCTTAGAGTATTTATAAATAAATGGGTATACACCATTATTTTAGGAAAAAATTATTTACCACCCAAATACGGTCAAAGGAAAAAAATAAAAAAAAATGTCGCTTGTTTTTGCAACTTTTTCTGTTGTATTGTGTCTGAAGTCGCTTAAGCTACCACCTGGCTTCGTTTTCGGTAGCAGTCTTGATATACCCTGTATATAGCACATTCTTGGAAACTGGCATTTTTCCTGGAAGTAACATTTCCACTGATAAATGCCACTGAATAAAGGCTTTCACGGATTTTACATTCACTACTTGAATCGTAGTATTTGTCTTGCTGGTATTGTTCTTTGACTGTGGAGATTAGCTAACAGGGTAGTGCAATTAAATTAATATAATAAATTGGATAATAAAAACCCATATCCAAAAGTCAAAACTTTTTGTAATTTTGCCCTATTTAAAATTGATCCTGCAGTAAATTGTGTGTACAGTTTTGCAGGACTTTTCATTCAGTTTTGAGTTTTTATATGCAATTATTATAAAGAAATAAATAAATAATAATCTATTAACCTGTGGCCCATTTTCCGTTGCGGGATCATTGGGATTACCAATTTTAATGTTCTGCGCATATTTGACAGCTGCTTCCACGAAGCTGTCGTAAATACCAGATTGAACGTACAACCGCGATGCAGCAATGCAGATTTGACCTTGATGGAAAAATATTCCGTTCGCTGCAAACGGCAATGCCAAATTCACTAAAAAAAAAAGAAAATGGGCCTCATCATTTTAGAGTTCGAAAACCATTAGTAAATGGATTATTAAGATAAATATATTCTAATTCTAAATAAAGTATTTTCTCTTGAAAATCCCGCAAGGGAGGCCATAAAATAAAATATATATTTTTAGAATAAAATATATTTACTTTAATGCTTCGTAAAAAAATGTTGACTTATGAGAATACAAAATAATAGAATTAGTTTTTAGAAGTTTATATGGCACTAAAATTTACTTATTTTTCGAAATAACATAATAATGTAAGTTTTTTCCAACATAATAATTTATAGATAATATTTCACTCAAATGGCTTTCAAAACTTCAGTCCAAAAAAATAACCTCTTTTCTCTCGTTCAGGGTTAATGAAGAAAACCATGCATAACATTATTTTTCGAAATAACCAAATTATGAATTTTACATCAATAGCTTTAAAGGTTTTGATTTTCCCTGCGGTATCCCTTATTACATCCAATAATACATATTCCAATGCTGTATTTCCGAAATTGATGCACGCCCTTTTAACCCTTAAAACAAATCCTTTGGAAAACAATTTAATCTATGCTACTAAAATCGGTCCAGTAGTTTTTGAGTTCATGTATGTTTTTTTCATAATGAATAATCTTTATGAACAAAAATACATCTCAACAAACACAATAATCCTCTTTATTATATTATTATAGATAACATTAATATAGAGATGGAAAACACGAGGCGCGTCATAGAAACTATTTGTCCCGTATTTGTCAAAAGCTCAGTAGCGACATCTAGTACGTTTACTTGAATATTACAAATTATGATTAAAGATTATGAGACAGACAAGACAGTTCATGTCAATAATAGCTTTTTCTAAGATACTGCCTAAGTATCAATACCGTCATAGCAATAATATTTTTTGTAATGTTTTTTTTTTTATTTACTTGAATAATTCATAGAAATGATGTAAATGAAATTAAATACTCTTACAAGTGTACAAGTCTGACAATCAGTCAATTAGTGTACAATCAGTCTGACATTTATTATAATAACATTTATGAATTTTTATCAAGCTGATAATCTTTTTTGAGACTACTAGACAGAAGGAATGGTACAACAGAAATTTTCAAAAATGACTACCGCATTTGGAATATCTGAAATCTACGTGTTGAAAATGAATTGAACCAATATAGGTATGTTGTGATGGTAGCCACTTATATCCGTTCCAATAATTCTGGACAAATATTATAGAGATCTCCTTTTTACGTAACCGACGCGTAAGAATATAAAACAAAAATGATATTAGTCTTCAATAACAATCAATGGGTTCGAATAGTCCATTAAGTAATTTATATTAAACAATGGGGTCTAAATACTATCACTGTCACTGTTTCAAAACATACATACAACACACATATTTTGTGTTATTAATTACCTAACAACGTATAATTAAAATAAAATACTGAAACCAATTTGCAACTACTGTCTTCCTACATATTTGTATTTGTAATGTATTCGAATAGTTTATGCCTATTTGGTCGACTGATATGAATGTCCCTTGAATAATCTATATCTAATACAGTTCGTCTCTCTCACTCGACGGGCAATTTTTATGCGCGGAAATGAGACATACGATTAAGGAGCTCACCTTGTATTTTAACGAGCTCTATAATCTATTTAATCCAATAATAAATAAAAGTTCTGTATTATCGGCATTATTCTGCAATATTATATTACTTACGTTGCATTCTTTAATTATATTGTAACTTCAGAAAATTATGCTGTCGGTTTGAAGGGGAAACATCAAAATAAATTACATAAAAGTTTAAACAAAGAAGCGTACTGCTGCGTAGCTGTCACGCGGCAGACTGATTCGTGTGCGGTGCATGCACCGCACTTGGGTGGGACACGTTTGTTACAAAGAACGTCTTATCTAGTGTAACATTGATATCGATGAATATGGATTTAGAAAATCAAAAGATATAAATAAAAATAGAAAAACAGCGTCACTTACAGTCAGCATCGTCCATAATAATCAAGGGACTCTTGCCACCAAGCTCCAATGTGACTCTTTTGAGGTTGTTTCTTCCAGCAGCCTGCTGTATCAATTTTCCTACCTAAAAGCAATATAAATCTATTTTTAACATACAATACATTTTCCCAAAACTTAACTTTGTATTCAGACAGGGCGCCAAGATATTATTACGCCTTAAGTTTGCCTGAGTAAAGGATCATCCTGAGAAAGGACATGTAGGTGTCTCACAATACTTTTAGAAACTTTTTGTGGTAATAACCTCAAAATGTTAACCCGTTTTCCGCAATAATATTAGTAGTATGTGAAGTAGCACTGGGCAAGCATTATACATTACAGCCTCAGATCCTGCCGATCATAGAAGAGTCCTGTACCTAGCATCAACAGTGTATGAAGTATGGATATTATTATAACACTGACTAATTTAGAACATACAAAATGAGCATCATTTCATAGCTTTTAATAAAAAAAAAATTACATAAAATAATAAGCCCCGGCCCGGCTTCCCTCGGTGCATCTATACTTTTTGACAACATAATTATAGTTTCGCGTACCTAACTTAAACTTAATTAACCACTGTCCTGTCGGTCATGTAAAATGGCGGAAATCGCGAATGTCCTTGACTGTCCGCTTTTCAAAATGGCGGAATTCGCGAATTTTCATGACAACATTTCTTTGAAAAAATCGAATTCGTTGTCTAGACTAACATGGATATGGCTTCGTTCGAGTAATGAAATACATATTAATTTTAAAATAAAATTAATTGTAATTTTAAAATAAAATTAATTATAATTTTTAAATAAAATTAATAATAAAGTTTAATATACAGTACAATAGAAAAAAATATAGAAAAAGCCTCGCCTAAACACGCACAGAGGAACGTTGCAGGCGGGTCATAATGTGTGCGTCCATTCCTTGCACACCACACATAGGCGCAGCAACTTACTCTTGCCAGCGACAGTGGCCGGATATTCGGCCAAAAATTGGATACGGGTCGAGCCCGCTTTGGGGCACAGAGGGTAAACAACCCGATCTTCGTTTTCTAAAGAAAGATCTGTAGGAAGACTACTATTGAACATAGGCCTCCCTCAAGGATCTCCACAGTGACCTGATGGAAGCTGCCTGCATCCAGCGACTTCCTGCAACCTTAGCTAGATCGTCCCGTCCACCTTGTAGGCAGGCGTCCGACATTTCACTTGGCTGTACGTGGCCTCCACTCAAGAACCTTTCGGCCAAAACGGTCATCGGTTCTACGAACTATATGCCCGGCCCACTGCCACTTCAACTTGCCAATCTTGTGGGCTATGTCGGTAACCTTTGTTCTTCTACGGATCTCCTTATTTCTAATTCGATCTCGTAGGGTAACACCGTGCCTAGCCCTCTCCATGGCTCGTTGAGTGACTTTGAGCCTTTTAATGAGGCCCACATTGAGAGGCCACGTCTCGGTGCCGTATTTCCGAGTTGGATTCGACGATTGACCTCTCTCCCGAAGTTAGACCTGCCTAACCGGACCACTTATCCCAAATGGACATATTCGTCTAGAACTTCGAGAGTTGAGCCCCCAACTCCAATGGGGGTGGGCACAACATAGATATTCGACAAGATCTTCGTTTTGTCCATGTTCATTTTAAGATCCACCTGTTGGGAGATTCGATTAAGGTCTTCGAGCATAGTGCTAAGGTCTTCCAGCGATTCTGCCAAGACTACAATATCGACGGCAAATCGCAGGTGAGTAATATACTCGCCGTCGATATTGATGCCAAATCTTTTCCACTGCAAGAGCTTGAAGGCGTTTTTTAACGCGGCAGTGAACAATTTCGGAGATATAACATCTCCCTGTCTTACGCTTCTATATAGTGGAATCGCCTTCGTGATCTGATCTTGTACTCGGACCGACATAGTGGCGTTGTTGTATATACACCTCAACACTTCGATGTACTGATAGTTTATGTGGCACTGCTGAAGAGACTGTAGCACAGCCCAGGTCTCGATCGAATCGAAGGCTTTCTCATAGCCCACAAACGCTAAGCAAAGTGGCAAGTTATATTCCTCGGTTTTTGTATATATCATCAAACTTGCGTTCGCGATGATTTGTGATGTCCCTCGAAAACAACTTATAGACATGGCTCAGGAGCGAAATGGGACTGTAGTTCTTCAGCAAAGTGTTATCACCTTTTTTGCAGAACAGAGAACTGAACGCCAGAGGCATGGAGCAGGAGCGTGGTTCTGGCGTCGAGCCTTCGAGGAGAACGAATTGAAGAGCCTCTGAAGGACTATCAGTATCGGCGTTTCGCCCACTTTCAGAAGCTCTGAAGTGAATCCGTCCTCACCCGGCGTTGTTGTTTCTAAGTTGCTTGAGGGCCATCTCAATCTCACACAGGCTGATGTTCGGGATATCATCGCTAAAGTGTCAGATCAATTCGGCTCTCGGGTCTTCGGCCGAGCTAACAGTAGGTTCGACAACCGAGGTGTAAAGCTGTCCGTAGAACCTCTAGATCTCTTTTAATACCTTTGCCCTTGTCGATAGTACACGGCCATCAGCCGTTTTCAGCCTTAGACAAGTCTCTTGCAAACACTTTGGGGCTTCCGTTCCACCGAATTAATGTTCACAGTATTGTGAGCACGGACATCGTGTCGCAAGGACTTCTAGATCCCTCTATTGAGCCGCCGATATACTTCGGCGTGATCAGAGGACTGCAGCGTCAAAGATCGACGTTCGGCCTTGAGGTCAAGAGTGTGGATCGAGAGTTTTTGTGGTCTATCTCTACGGCGAGGTCTAAAATACTTAGATCCCACTGTATGGACAGCTTCTACGAAACCGCTGTTCAACACTGTTCCAATGCAAGGTTTTCTTTTAGACAATCAAAGCGATTTGTAAGCTCGAGTTGAAGCTCTCGGGGTTTTGGATATGGGCGCGAGTAGGTGTGTGCGAAGGTATGGTGTGAAGAGGCACCTTAGCAGGCCGGCATAATTGTTTCTATTGGCATGGGACTGCCGTCCGATGCCAATGGATACTCTGCCTGGACGGCATTGGCACTTACCATCAGGTGCAATGCCGCCACTATGCCAGGCCATTATAAAAAAAAAAATGGTCGGACTTCATCAAGCGACGACTTTCTAATTCGACTTTGATATTCAATGTGCCCCTAACCATTCGGTGATCATTATCGGTTTCACCCTGTAGATCTCACAGAGACGTCTCTGAACATCCGTCTATTCATCGTGAAGATGAAATCTATCTCATTTCTCGTAGAACCGTCAGGACTCAGCCAGGTCCATTTCCTGTGAGGCGGCTTCTGGAAAAATGAGTTCATCGCAAAGAGTCCCTCTTTTCTAGAAAGTCGGCCAGCCTCTGACCCCTGAGGTTCCGTTACCCATGTCCAAATTGCCCCATTTTCAACTCTGCATCGCTTCTCTTGCCCAACTTTGCGTTGAAGTCTCCCATAATAACATTGAAGTAGGTTTTGGAAGTATGTATGGCCCGACTTATGTCCTCATACATCTCCTATACTTCATTTGGGTGTGTCGGGGTCTGTGCGTATACCTGTATGACCTTCAACGAATACCCTTTTGATATTCTGAGTATAAGGTACACTACCCTGCTCGACACACTTTCGATGGATACGATGTTGTTGATCAGCGACCTGTGGACAAGAGATCCGACACCTTCTCGGGACTGTTGGTTGTCCCCACGGCAGAGGAGCAGGTTACCAGACTTCAAGGTTATCGTATCTTCTCTGATACTTCGGACTTCCGATAACACCAAAATGTCCCAGTGTAACCTGCTCAATTCTTCTTTCAGTTCGACAATCTTCTCGTCTGTCCTCATAGTACGTATGTTGTGTGTTACCAGGGCCAGCCGTCGTCGGGGGTCGTAGGCGGGGCCAACCCGGGGATTCTTACCATTATAGGGATTATACATACATACATATATATGTTAACGGAAATGTATGTAATCCGTCATTGTATGCAATTCCTAGGAAATCTATGTAATTCCTATAATTGCCCGGAAATATGTGAAATAAATAACATTAGACACATTTCCTAGGAAATCTATACATTTCCTAAATAGTAATCGGAAATGTAAGATATTTTAGATATCAAGGGGTAAGCGGGGATAGCGGAGCGAGGGGAGGGTATTGCATCATCCGATCGGGCGCTCGGCGCGCTCGCGCTAGTGCGGCGTAAAAGGTCAATGCGTGTAGGTTAGGTTAGGTTAGGTTTGGGGTTGCTAAGCACGCGGCAGTGCACAAGGAGGCGGTCCTGGCGCGTCTGTTGAGCGGTATCCCGGGGCCGTCTCCAAAGTGCACTGATGGTGGCCAACGCGGGGTTTTTAGTCGGTATTTCGGTGCGCAGACTACGATAGGGACCCAACCCAGTTCCACGTCTCGCTGGGCCGGAAGGCGCACCGGTGAGTCCGACACACCCTCGCCCCTTCGGGGGTGGGATGATCCGTAAAGGGATTTTCCCAGCGAGAAAAAAAAAATTAAGTTAGGTTAAGTATTATAGAATTTAACGCTATGATTTTTACCTGTGATAAAAAATATTACTCTCATTTGAACAACGTGTTTTATTACAGAAACCATTATTCTTATACATTTCCTAAAAAGCTTCGGAGTCGTATACATTTCCTAGAAGCTGTATACAATTCCTAGACTTCATACACTTCCGGTAACATATAAATGTGTGTGTTAGTGCCAACCCTAATACCCAATTGGTTAAAACAAGAAAGCTAAATTCACTGAAATCTATACATATAAATAAAATTGAAGTGTCTGTTTGTAACGTGAAAATAAAATAAAATGACCAACTACATATCGTTATATACACGATACTTATAACGAAAATGTTTTTTTTTTGTCTGTCTGTCTGTCTGTTTATTCCCGCTAATCCCTGAAATGGCTGAACCGATTTTGACGGGACTGTTACTGTCAGTTAGCTAATATAATAAGGAGTAACTTAGGCTACATTTATTTTAGAAAAAAAAACTTTTATTTTAGAAAAATAATGTAATATTGCAATGCCCAAGTACTGTCCAGTACCGCGCGCAGCTCACGCGCATGCGCAATTTTTCAATAAACCTAATTTAAAAATCTGAAAATTAATTGCTAAAAATAAAAATGCTAAAACAAAAAATAAAAATACAAAAAAAACAACGAAATAAACTAATTAACTTTTTTGTTAAATTCCAAGCGGACGAAGTCGCGGGCACAGATAGTTATCAAATATACCAAATTCTAGATACACGTATGTGGAAATATCCATCATAATATATCGGTTCAAATTTTAACACAAAATGGCCGCCCGGTGACACGTACATTTTAACTTAAAAACACACCACACATCACGTATAACACTGAAATAATAAATTACTTATTTTTCCATGATATTTTCTTCTTTTCACGAACAATCCACCACGTTTAATAATTTTATTTCAGAAATAAACAACAATTTCAAACTTCGCGGGCATTGTCGACTTCAATGACGTTTTATTAATATTTTCACAATGGAGCGACCCAAGAACATCTAAATTATAAAAAACTGTGTAACTATCGAGAATAATATAAACTTTGTATACCTTGCACGCCACTTTACGGCTTCCGGGAAAATGCGACAGGTGACGGACTTTTGATTTTCCGGGCGCGCGACCGTCTTACGGTCGCCCGACAGGGGAGACTTTAAGTAAGACCATCATCGCTACTGCTTTCCCCGCCTCTTCCCGTCTCATTCGGTACTGAATACTAAAGTTATATAATAAAGTTATGGTAAACTCTAGGTATTTATTGCTGTGTACTGACTCATCCTGTGACTGTGGCTGATATGATGATGATGATGACTGACTCATCCTATTCCTGTGGGTTTTAAAGTGTACAAAAATGTTAGGTTCCTTACTCACCCCACGGGAACACTGCATTTTACGGGACAAGAATTTGTATGTGTGTTCCAGAATATCAGTTATTTCCAGACAAACAATCAGACAAAAATTCTAGCAATCATTGTTTTGGGTTCTATTATGTTAATACAGTCAACCCATAACATTTTATCTCGTATATCTTCAGTTTACAGATATCGACCAGTTACAAATTAATTAAATATATAGATAGATAGAAGATCATGGTACATTTAACCAACACAATTGGTGTTAATTCTACTATAACAATAATTAATGTCATCAGCACGTAAGAGTTAATTACTCATTTATTTCGATACGTATTCATTTGTTCTGATCGCTATAAGCTAACATTTACCAATGCCAAAAGTTGTTGACACTTTTAAGATTAATGGTCAGCTTGATGCGTTTACACACGATAGAGTACAGTGACACTGCGAACTTATTCGATGTTTGAGGCCAAACGATAACCGCGTAAACCGAAATCACGTAATTAGGGCAACAAAATTTGCATATTAACTATATCAACTGTACCGCGGATAAGGGAAAATAATAAAGATAAATACAGGTATATTACTAACGCATTGTTTAACAGGAGGGATGGGCAGAGTTGCTACCTACCCTACTTGTTTTTCCGTCCCACAATGTGGAAAGGGACGATCCTATCGCCATATCACGCACAAATTCCTGACTCGAGGCTGATTATGAATAGAAAAGTCCAATATCGCTGTGCCTGACTTGAGATCCGAACCCAAAAGCTCAGCATTGTTATCATACCATAGTTTAACTGCGCCAGCGAGGCAGTCTAAATAATAAAAAAATGTTATTTAAGGTAATGTAAAAAATCATTAACTGATGCCCTCGAATGCCTACTCTTGCAACTTTAAAATGTCACAAACGTACGTCCGGAATGGAAACATCGTCAAACGAACTTTTTACCATCAATTCCAGATTGCGTACCACATCCAAATAAATAGTCGTGTTGTTATATGTTGTTTTGCTTATATTACATCCTTTTTTATTTTTGCTTTTTGTACCAGCAGTAAATAAATCTTTCTTTCTGTATTTTATTGCTATGAATGACGATACAAGCATGGCGATTCTACCGCTCATGAAGAGTACTAGCAAACCAAACAACCCCTTGAATGCAATGATTGGAATTCCACTGCGCTCGCCATCCTGAGACGTAAGATGTTAAGTCTCATTATGTACACTAGTTACTCTGGCTCCAATATCCTTCCACCCGACACACAACAACGGATTTACACTGCTGTTTAATGTATTGAATCGCTTACTCAGAGTAGCTTTAGTCTGGTGTATTTACCTCCATAGAACCTGTGAATGATATTTTAGCAACATCTATATGATGGGTGAGGGCTACTCCTGCATCTTCACCGAAGCCAGGTACGACGTTCACCACTCCTTTGGGAACGCCAGCTTCCGCCAGCAACGCTGCCAGGGCCAGCGCTGTGAGGGGTGTCTGCTCAGCTGGCTTCACCACCACAGTACACCCTGGAAGAGAAA
This sequence comes from Hyles vespertilio, assembly GCA_009982885.2. Lineage (NCBI taxonomy): Eukaryota > Metazoa > Arthropoda > Insecta > Lepidoptera > Sphingidae > Hyles > Hyles vespertilio. The sequence goes on along the minus strand of WUWR02000052.1, from coordinate 45,923 downwards.
ACATTTATTGACGAGTTCCTTTTAACTCAATAGACATATATATGTAGGATTTGAATGTTAAGAAGAAAGATGAGTAGAATGGAACGTTGACGTATGACTGATATGGAACGTGGTTTGTGTGAAAGAGATGATTAATGAAAGTATTTAAGATGGAAAGAGTACGAGGATGAATGATTAAGATGTTGATGTATGCAAGGACGGAATAGAAGAGAACAGTCTGGAAGACGACGGAAGACGTAAAAGACGTAGAAGACGTGAAGTGAAGACGAATTTATTTAACAGTAAATAAATTGAAGATTACCAAGACGATCTTAGTTTGATTTGACCCGAGGCGGAACTATTCCCACATATTTTTGGGGGCTCGTCCGCGATAGATCCGTATTTGGGGTCAATGGTCAAAAGAAGAAAACAATACGAAGAAGATTTTAATTTATCGTCCCGGATAGTTCCGTATTTCGGGTCAAAAGAAGAAAACAATACGAAGAAGATTTTAATTTATCGTCCGGGATAGTTCCGTATTTCGGGTCAAAAGAAGAAGACGTAACTGGAAAACCGGCACGAACGACGTGAGCTGGCCGGGATCTGGTATGTGACGACGCAAAGTAGAAAAGATGAAGATGTAAGATGGATAGACGAAAACGACAGTTTAGTTGGGATGCATGTCCTAAATTTGATGGGAGGGACATATCATACTCGTCAGTCAAATGGGCGCAGGACATTGAAGACGTTTGTGAAAAGTTCAATTTCACATCGAGACAAACGCTGATTGTTGCGAAAAAGTGTAACGAATACCGCAGATTTGTGGTTGAGGTCTGAGGATCCGTTCGAGACGTACGAAGACTTCAAAGCAGCAATCTTAAAGGAGTTTCCAAGCGAAATTTGCATCAAAGAGGTTTTGCGAACTAAGAGTGTCACCGAGAGCAAACCTAGCGCTCACGGTGTGAATCCCGACAACTGCGATCTCCATGACAACGTATTTGTCAGTTGTACACAGTGCAATAACGATGTTGAAATAAATTCAATTAAGACGAGTAATGACGAAAATATTGAAGATGTTTACGAGGAAACATCAGCAAAAATACTGTTTGAGGTTGAGATCGAAGAACTGCAGAACCAGCAAAAGGAAGTTTTCTGCATGGAAGCTGACAATCCTATGGACACAGAAGATGTGTCTAGTAGGTTGCAGCTATTTCCAATAAGAAGTAAGAGAAGAACCAGGTACTCGAAAGCAAAAAAGATGGGAAAAGAGGTTGTATCACGAGCAAAGCCTTTGGACGACTTTCTAAGATGGCTATTATTTATGAACCAATACGATGATCTTACTGATCACCGACCCGGAAGATTTAAAGATAGTTGGACAATTTACAAGAGGAAAAGAAAGAAAAATCAAAATTGTTTTGTATGTGGATGTTTTGTATTTATTGTAAGAGGTGTAATTTATTTGTTTTATTTTTTAGGATAAGATGTTTTGTAAGATTTGTTGTAAAGGACAATGGCAGATTTCCATACATGATTTTAGTTGATGTAAATTTAGCGCGTTTATTGGTCAAAAAATATAAATGAATTCCGCTGCCGTTCCTAAACAGTAATGTGTTGAGAAATACTGGTGAAAAAGTCTACATTACTTACTAAACGTTTTTAATTTATAGATTTTGAGGTTATGTTCTATTTGTCCTTTTCAATTGAAATATTATTGTTTTCTGAAAAATGTTATTTGGTGAACTAGGGCTATGATATAAATATTTACCGCACTTGTTTTACCAAATAAAGCTGTTTTTTATAACAGATTTTGCGAGATTCAATGAAAAATATTTTTTGTCGGTTTAAAAGACCTTACGCCATTGCTGAAAAAAAACTGACTCCCATACAAAATAGTCAATAAAGCTTTTTATTTTATTGTGAATCTTAAACATCGTTACACAACTATAATTAGTATGCTGAAAAGTCACGAAAAATAATAATATTATTATTAGCAAGTATGACATTTCTAAACGCGTTGTTCATGCAAATACGATTTCGCCATTGTCCTTTGTTTGATGATGTTGAATTTAGTTGTTGTGATTTTAATGAAAGGTGTTGTAAATAGGACCTGACTGAGGGCAGTCAGATATCAGTATGGCCGAGTTGTAGGATTTGAATGTTAAGAAGAAAGATGAGTAGAATGGAACGTTGACGTATGACTGATATGGAACGTGGTTTGTGTGAAAGAGATGATTAATGAAAGTATTTAAGATGGAAAGAGTACGAGGATTAATGATTAAGATGTTGATGTATGCAAGGACGGAATAGAAGAGAACAGTCTGGAAGACGACGGAAGACGTAAAAGACGTAGAAGACGTGAAGTGAAGACGAATTTATTTAATAGTAAATAAATTGAAGATTACCAAGACGATCTTTATTTCATTTAACCCGATACAGAACTATTCCCACATATATGTCCTACAAACACCTACAAATAACTTTTTTTCCTGAAGGGAAAGGTCAAAGATGCTACCAGAACACCCACGCTACGCCTTATGTGTTCCGTCCCACGATGAGGAGACAAGCATATCGCCAATGTACAAATTCCGAGCGGATAAAGAATAGAAAATGTAATATCACTTTATCGTACCCCGGAATTGAACCCGAACCTCAGCATCATGAAGCAAATACGATTCCAGTTTACATCACAAATCGAGCATTTCTGTAATCTAATATTCTTATAAAACACTCTTACACGGGTCAGATGGAAATAAAAAAGTGGAGTTGTAAAAGAAATACACACCCTGTCAAGTGTTCTTTTAATATTGGAATTCTGGGTCATCATAAAATTAATAATGGACTACCTACATGCAAAAATTACATTAATAACGATACAATCTAGTATTCGCCGAATTGACTATTGGGAACAAAAGCATTATGGGTAATGATGGCTGTTTTATGATAAAAGTTTAAATTAAAGTCTGTTTTGAGTTAAAACTTTTGGCCAGGATAACATCCACTACTAGTAGACACAACAAAAGTATATATTTTAGGATTTCCCAGCACGAACACACTCGATTATGTAAGTTTCTTAACAATTTAAATGTGCCTCCGGGCGCGGTACTAAAATGGATCTTATAAAACTTTGCTCTTTTAGAATAGGATCCGTATCCCAAAGAACCTGTTATAGAATACGTAAAACTATCCAAAAAGATTTCGTACTTACTGCTGCCATCGCTGCCAGATAAATTTTATTTCTGATATAAACACAATCATAAATGTTTATTAAATGCCGTAAGACCAAATTGAAATATTATATTACAACATTATACAGGCATTAAATATCACAGCATCAGTAAGCCTATCTACTTCCTACTCTTCTTTCCATCCAATGGTTGTTATAGAAATCGCCTAGAGCAATAAGTCCGCTACTTGTATAATTATTTTGTATTATTTCTGTATATTGTTGTTTCTATGATTGTATACAGTAAATACTTATTCCTGATACCTGCGACACAAGACCCGATCTTAGTGTGGAATCAGGACTATGTATGTGGCTGACATTTATTTTCAAAAAAGGTGATTATGTAAAATAAATGCTGATATTTCAAGATCAGAGTGGGAAGATGAATTTAGTCAAAGGGGGATTGAATCGGCTGTTCAGTATTTTTATGGGTATTAAATCAGTGGAAAGTTCAATTAAAAATAATCCTAAATATTTTTGGAATTATTTCAAATCTAAATCAAAATCATCTTGTCTTCCAAGCTCAGTTTGTTATGGGAGTATTACAGCTAATGAGGGTAAAAGTATTTGTAATTTGTTCTCTGATTATTTCTACTCCACTTTCTCAGGTCCATCTGTAACTTCTCCTTCTTTATCTCATTCAACCAATTTAGAAACTGCGGTCAACATATCTAACATATTAATACGCCATGATATATTAGTTAAATTATTGAAATCTCTTGATCTTACCAAGTCAGCTGGACCAGACAATATCCCTGCTATCTTTCTAGTTAACTGTGCAGAAACTATTTCTATTCCTATAGGGTTGTTGTTTGCCAAATCATTAAGGGAATGTACTATGCCGTCGATATGGAAATCAGCGTACATAACGCCAATACATAAAAAAGGCCCAAAGACGGACGTGTCAAACTATCGACCAGTTTCTAAATTATGTTTAATAGCCAAGATTTTCGAAAAAATTGTGTACTCTCAAGTTTTTGGAGCTTTAAAATGTTTAATAAAAAATCATCAACATGGTTTCATGAGTAAAAGATCGACAGTTTCTAATCTTATAATTCTAGAAGATTATCTTACTGACAACATGAGTATTGGCAAGCAGACTGATGTTATATACACGGACTATAGTAAGTGTTTCGATAGAATCGATCACTGTATTCTTATCACCAAACTAGAATCAATGGGTGTTAGGGGTGACTTATTAAGGTGGTTTGCTTCTTACATCAGGGTTCACTTCTGGGTCCTTTGTTATTTATATTATTTGTAAATGATGTTGGCGAGTGTTTTCAGTCTTCTAAGTTACTCTGTTTTGCAGATGATATGAAAATCTTCTCATCCATTTCGTCACAAGCGGATGTCCAGGCACTTCAATCTGATCTAGATCGTCTTGACAAGTATTGCTACTTGAATAAGTTGGACCTTAATCCGTCAAAGTGTTCAGTTATTACTTTCACTCGCAAGAAATATAATTTATCTTCTGAATACTATTTGAAGGGTCAAAGACTACCCAAATTTCAAAAGATTCGTGATCTCGGAGTTACATTTGATTCCAAATTAATTTTTAATGAACATATTGATAATATCATAAATAAAGCGTCTCAAGCCCTAGGGTTTGTAATGCGATCCACAGCTTGTTTCAAAGAGGTCAAGACTTTTAAAATTCTTTATTGTTCATTTGTAAGAAGTATTTTGGAATACGCATCACAAGTGTGGAATCCAAGATATGATAAGTACATAGACAGAATAGAGCGTATTCAGAAGAGATTTATTAAATATCTTTGTTTTCGCACCAATCACACATATAAAAGTGATGATTATACTAAACTCTGCGCCAAATATCACTTTCTTCCCCTACGTGAGCGACGCCAGATAGGTGATATAATTTATATGTTAAAAATCCTTTCTAACACTATAGACAGCCCTGAACTTCTCGCTAAAATTAAAATTAGCGTCCCTGTTGTAACCACGCGGCAATTTTCCCCTCTTAGCTTGTCTGTGGCCCCATCAAATTATAGGCAGAACTCTTTTATTTGGAAAGCAAGTAGAACCATTAACACAAGTTGCAAATCACATGACATTGATATTTTTAACGTCAACCTAAAGTCTTTGAGGCGGGTGCTGAGTCGTGATTTCTTTCTTAAGCATGATGAGTTGAATGATATTAGTGACCTATAATTGTGTAACTGCTTATGCTGAAGCAAAGCATGTGAACGTGTTGTTATTAATTTAACAATAAATTTATTGTTGTACTTGCACTTAGATATAATTTGTTACTTAACAGTGGAGACCTTTATTTGGCTTTTTGTTACTTAAATTCGTGTGATTACATTGTTATTAATGCTGTTGGTCTTCTTAAAATAAATAAATAAATAAATAAATTGGGTGTACAATTATTTATAAATATAAACTAATTAATAATATGAGCGTTGCATTACCCGCAGCTAACGCGGTCACAACTTTAGCCACGAACATGAGTATAGGGACGTTCCACGGCAGAATGAGCCCACACACGCCCACCGGCTGCCTGAGCGTATAACTGAATACTTCGCCATCTGAAAATAACATTGATTTATTAAAATATAGTAACACCTACCCATATGTATGCGTCATATCACTGCTGGGAAAATTATTTTAGAATTAAAATCAAAACCGCCCGTTTTTTTGCAAATGAGTGTATATCTATACTTACGTATATCTACGAAAATACTGAGGGAGGCTTGGACCTGAATTACATCTCATAGCATCGATTTGGATTTTGTCTATGTGAAATTCTTATCTGTTTACAAATATTCCGTATGGAAAGACGAACATAAAAAAATTTTATGTTCGTCTTTCCATACGTTTTATAATATAAAACGGTGAAGGAAAACATCGTGAGGAAACCTGCATACCATAGCGATTTATTAAAAATTGTATGGTATGTAAGACCAGCGTGGTGGACTATATGGCCTAACCACTCTCAATCGTACTGTCGATTGTAGAGTAGGTCCGTGCCCTGCAGTGGGACGTATATGGGCTGATACAGATAATATAATATGCATAAAACGGAGAAACCCGTTAAACCAAACTATTTTTTCGTCCTCTAGTGTTGAGTTAGTCAAACGGATTTGTTCTAAGTTATACCACCGTGGTTACTAGCTGCACGGCCCGGCTGGGCTCGGGTGTAGAAAGAAAACAGAAAATTAACTTTTATTTGGCACAAAATTAAAAAAGCTACAATTATATGCATAGAGTTTAAATCATGTTAGTTCTTACACAGTTTATAACAGCTGCAGTTTAACAGGGGGCCCCAAACTAGGCAAAGCCTGTATCTTGAAGACCAGATTCTTTTTGACTCCAGTCTACATCTATTCCCACTCCTGCCCCTTCTCATTCGTTCTGCATAATAAAAATGCGCCCACAATACTGGTTTATGCTGCGGAGATTTAAAATTTAATACTTGTATTTAATCATGTATTCATTTGTAACTTATGTCGATAAGGATTATTATAATAATTATGGATAAAAATCCATTCACGAATAATGAATTTTTCTGAAACAAATTTGATTGCCATTAATGAATGTGAGATCAACTAAAAAGATAGACTAATTTGGAAATATCTCAAGCATGCAAATATCAGTAAGATATTGTATATACCTTTCAAAATGAACGATAGCGAGCTCTGAATAGTTAACAATACTCAAAGATAAATCTAATACTTCGCGACGATAAGTAATTATGATACTCAGACTAAAAATAGTATAGTGCATGACAGTGCACAAACAAGGGATTTGTCTTCGTCAATAAACGTTAAAACTAGTTTCTAGAGGCTATAGGATTACTTAATGTTATGAAAATGTATCACAACTTTGTGAAATAAGACAATTAGCTACAATTATCAGCGAGATGTTTTTTTTTTCAGTATTAATGAAAGCTTGAACTTTAATCTAAATAATATTCTCAAGTGTATAACAATTAAATAGGTGTAATGATTACTTGCGCGTGGGTGTGCGCTTTAGCATAGTAGAGTAGACATTGCTTCACCCAGTATATGCACGAAATTTATAGAGATTAAGCACAATAAATACAATAAGAAACTCTGATTCTTTCATATACAAATAAAATTTCGTGCAAGACATTGACATGATACTGGCGAGTGGCGTTCTAGATGAATCGCGTGTAGAATCTCGAATTCGCAATATGCGCAGTAAATGTTGTAACGCAGAGTTCTATCCGCGCTAAAAACGCACGTCTGCAAGGTACTACAAGGTATAACTTCGTTCTGAGATAACTTCACAACTGTCGAATGTTAATTTTACATGTTTGAGCCAGTTTTAGCGCACTGGGATCATGCAGTGATGAGATCAGTGGATAAAATGATGTCTTCACACTTTGAAACAATTAAGTTTTTTGAAAATGTCTACATTCGTCTGTTATTATGATCAACCCAGATCAAACGGATCAGACGTGATAACAGGCAATGATGGGTATTATTATTATTTCTCTATTCTCTCTCTAATTTACCGATATCTGCCGACAAATACTGAAAAACTACGAATAAAATGTTGTAAATTTTTATCAGTCGTAAACTTTTGGAAAAATGCCCCAATTGCGGGAATCAAATTCGAAAAAACTATGAAACCTTTTTTGAAGTCGGCTAACAAGGGGATTACTTTTATTGATCTACAATTTTAACGAGAATCTAAAATTAATTAATTTACGGCTAAAACGATTTCCAATGCTTGAAAATGTAACAATGCCCAAACTGGATTTTGAGTTCACTTTGTGGTACATTATTTGGCAAAGCCATACATTTGATTGTTGACATTTGGGAATACTACTAGTTACGCCAAAATGTTAAATTGACTTCAGTAGCACTGCTGAACCTGTTGTGACGTTACCAAACGGCAAAGTGCCGACCAGCCGTCATCGTTGATCATACGAACTATTACATGAATGTGCTCTAAAGGTATTGAGGTAAGAAAGTAATTTTACGAGTTAGATTGTTTACGACGTTTGTAAGGAATGGATATCATGCTGTTATCAAAATATTGGAACAGGTTTTCTTTGTTCACATTTTATTAAATTAGATGTATGTTAATCCTATTAGTTTATGAATGCAATTAGTGCTTATTGTTTATTTATAATACGGAAATACATTTCAAATAACGCGTTAAATACATAATATTTTTTAAATTGTAATTGTACATAGTTCCAAAATACGCCACACTCTAATAGCGTTTAAATTAATTATATTGAAATTTGATTGTGACATTACGTCGCGGCGTGATAGCGCTTTACATATTATTCAATAATACATTTTGATAGCACCGACATGATTATAATAGCGATAATAAGATAAATACGGGTATTCCTTAATCTGTAAACACTATCTTTCTTGTGCAAGTGTTTATCATTTCTGCATCACGCAAAATTAACCTCATAAAAAATATGTACAAGAGACCAGACCGGTTCCGCCGGGGTGTAAATAGTTTTTGACACTATACTCCATCGGTTTAGGTACTTAACTAAATGTAAACAAACCAGAACACGTGACGCATGGTTGTTCAACATTTTATTGCAATGTCCAATTTACGAATATTTTCTTAGTCAACCAAGTAAGAATTATTAAGAACAATTAACAGCAGCTTGTAACAAATAATAACTAAAACAGAGTAAAGAACAACGATGAACACTTCTAAACACTTCACAACTTCACGAAAACATTAACGCAATGAATTAATAAATGGCTGCCATAGATAAAATATGATGATGCTTAGTACTTATCCGACCTAACGCATTATCATTCATTTAAATGGTCGCATTACGGTCGTACTTATAGATATTGTAGCATAATATTTCTTGTAACTTATGAAAATGTTTTGGATGCCTGACTGTTTGGGTCTTTTTTATAGACAGATTGCATTATGTGATAACTTAATTTACATGATTTAATTATGATCTTACATAATTTAATTGTTTCTAAGCTCACATATTCATAATTATAATCGTTATAATAAAGAACATGCAACGTAGTTTTACATTTACGTAAACATTCTTTTGTCTTCAATTAATTTAGAAATGAGAAATGGCAATATTAAATAACATTTTTTATGGTTTGTTTACATTTAGTTAAGTACCTGAACCGATGGAGTATAGTCTACATTAGCATATTTATTTGTAGTAACACTTAATTAATTCATAAATTCAATTTGACTCTATAGACTACAAAACGAGGAACTTAAAAATGAACGTGATGCAAACTAGATTAAATTGTAATGCATAGTCGTTTACACACACTAAAAGTTAATATTTCAGGCATCACATCGACCCTTACATTGCAAGTCACATGCATAAATCTTAAATAATGGTTCAAAATGTAATGACATACAAATAGTCTACACGTACCAACTGGAATAGTGTCCCCTTGAATCTTATCCGCCAAGCTAGCGATGTACCTCGTGTGGTTGCCGGCAAACTTCACAAAGCTGACAGCATGTGAGATGACCATGCCGTTGTTGTAAGACTCTAGTTCTGCCAAGTACTGCGCGTCTCGCTCTATCAGCTCAGCGAACTTGGTAAGTATCTGGCCCCGTTGGGACGCGTCGAGTAGCCGCCATTCCGAGTTTCTGTGGAAGGCGCGTTTTGCTGCCTGCACCGCGGCTTCAATATCATCCTGAAGACAAAATGGACGTTATAAAAAGTAAATAATAAATAACACTTAACAGTCACATATGTGGTCACATACATAGGCCTGACCCCACACAATGGTGGTAGGTCTCTCATATCTAGGCCACCTAGGTAGGTACCACCGCAATGTCTTTTTGCCCCGCCACACAGAAGTTGTGTTTCGTTTTCGTTGTTGTGTTTCGGTGTGGAGTACGTTGTTGCCAGAGTAACTACTGGACATATTGAGATTTAACATCTTATGTCTCAGGATGACGAGCGCAGTGGAATCCTAAGCATTGATTTGTAATTTAAGGCGATAAACTGTTTAGTTTTGCTACTGCTTATGAGTAGTAATGTAGTAAAAAAAAAATACGTACCAAAATATTACAATAAAACAGTAACAAAATACAACATTTATAAAGAGTAATATTTACATAGACATTTCACTGTGGTACTGCAATAGGCTGTATCTGTATCAGCCCATATACGTCCCACTGCAGGGCACGGGCCTCCTCTACAATCGAGAGTACGATTGAGAGTGGTTAGGCCATATAGTCCACCACGCTGGCCTAGTGCGGGTTGGCGGACTTACATACCATATATTTTTTTATAAATCGCTATGGTATGCAGGTTTCCTCACGATGTTTTCCTTCACCGTTTTAGTGCGTGGTGATTGACTATCAATACACACATGACTCCGAAAAGTCAGAGGTGTGCCCTGGGATTTGAACCCGCGACCACCGTGAACATGTTGGCAGTCGCGTCTGGTCCGTTTACCAACAGGCCACCACGCACTTTATTATATTAATAGGCTCTCGGCCTGTATTAAACATAACTTTTTTTATACAATAAATTCATGAAACTATCAAATGGAGCTTGGATTATTCGTCATAGATGAGTTGCCGGACCGTTAAATCGGGAGGGGAGCGTGAGGCAAAAAGGATAGGAAGAGAAAAAGGGTTTTGGGTATCTGACGAATTGCGACGCCAAAACTGTGGCTTCACGTTGATCTCCTGGAAGACAGTGGTACCGCGCCGAACGAGCCTGCCCATTCGTGCCGAGTCATAAAGAGTCGACACGAATGGGAACTGATGTCAGCATCAGCGTGCCTTTACAACTTTAAGCGGTATAACTTCTATTATAATTAAAAAATGAAACTGAGATTATAATTTCATTTATAATAGGGACACTGCTACGCATTATTGTGTGATTTTGTGGTGTTTTATGATGAGAAGCTATGAAAGACAATAAACTTATATTAAATCCCAAACATTGAGATAATATACTAGAGGGGACACTGCAAACAAAATGTTTGTAACAAAATGAAGGGTACATTCTATTTCTGTCTTTGTCACGCCTACGAAGTAACATTATCTTCCCTCTCTCTTCACTGTGTACCCGTGTACACGTACCATACGCGCAGCATTTTGTTCCCGATGTCCGCTCTAGTATAATACCTCAATGATCCCAAAACATTAATAAAAGTAATAACTGAATCACTGCAATATTACGATGTATTTAAACATGTCTGTTTCCATAATTCTTTTTTATTTATATATACAGGGTATATCAAGACTGCTACCGAAAACGAAGCCGGGTGGTAGTTTAAGCGACTTCAGACACAATGCAACAGAAAATGTTGCAAAAAAAGCAACAATATTTTTTTTGTTATTTTTTTCCTATGGCCATATTTGGGTGGTAAATACATTTTTTCCTAAAATAATAGTATATACCCTTTTATTTATAAATACTCTAAGGTATAAAAGAGTTTAAATTATTATTTTAGCAAAAACTATGGATTTACCACCCAAAAATGACGATATTTAAAAAATCATAAAAAAAAAATTGTCGCGTTTCTAGGCGAAATTTTTAATTGCATTGTGTTTGTAGCCACTAAAACTACCACCCGGCTTCGTTTTCGGTAGCAGTCTTGAGATACCCGGTATATAACCTCTTAGACATATGTATTTGGTATTTATTCGACGCATACAAAATGCTACTTTATTTTTATCTTACTCGATAGTCACTTTACATTGCAACGTATATATGGCGAGTAGTAATGACTTGCTATTATTTTATCTACTACAAAATAATTCACGTCATCTTATAATATGCATTGTCACGTTACGAATCATATTACTGTAAAAATAGCCCGCACATGTAAAAATATAATTTTTAACCGACTTCTAAAAAGGAGGAGGTTCTCAATTCGACTGTATGTTGCTTTTTTATGTTTGCTACCTCATTTCTCTGTACTGTGTGAACCAAATTCGACCATTCTTTCTTTGATTGAAAGCTGGTGCTTTTCATTTGGTCTCACAAAAATATGGCGAAGATCTGATGAATATCTTCGGACCTGGAGAGGGGAACTCCTCAAAATGTAGTAGGATTCCAATGGTTCTTTTTGCATTGAATACAGTATAAAAGCTTAGCTACAGTGGTGGAGGGAAAAGGGGGTAGGGGTGAAGGGAGGGGTGGGGGAGAAAAAAATAAACATGTGAATATTCCATTCTCCAATATCTTCGGCAGCTTTTAGCCGATTTTAGCGATTTCATTGTCATCGGAAAGAACATATTCCTTGTGGGACCAACTCTTCTTCATTGAAATGCCTATCAACACAAAAAGAAACAAATAACTAAAAATAAATATTCTACAATAAATATTCTATTGCCTATATTCATCAGGAATAACGTAGGATTCTAATAGTGAAGTAGTTTTCAAATCAGTCCAGTAGTTTCAGAGCATATTCAATGCAAACAAAGAAATCTTTCCTCTTAGAAGATAATGTCTTCTACATTACGTACTACGTAAATAGTATCGTTGTCGTCCCGAAAATATCGCATCCTTGATGGCAGACTGTAAAGGAAAGACGTATCGTAAAAGACAACATAAAAAGATAATTCAGGTCACTGGGCACTCTGCGGGTTCAGATTGCCTTCACCGATTGCAAGTCCGAAATAGACGACGATGCGTATGACCTCGTATATCATGACCCATAACACTATAAACAGGCGTCCAAACATTGGTGTAAGCGTTGACTAGAAAAAGCAACAATAGAAAGTACTGCACCAGACATTCCCGTAAATGGAAATCAGACCATACCTAGCTCTATATAATCAACTATCATTACTATTTCCAAGTGCGTAAGTACGATAGGTAAGATATTATTTAAAAAAAATTGGTATGCCGGCACAGGATTTATTGGGGAGCGAAACTGCGGAAATATCCGAAATCGTGCCGTGCCAGCCAAAGCCGAGATTAAAATGTGTACTCTCGTTAAAAAAATATAAGGTAAGGTTTTCCACAGGCTTAAAATTCTGCGGCGAACGCATTGGAAGGATTATCGAGGCCTTTTATGTTAGTCACATACGTCCTTATTCAAAAACAATTTACAAACCTATTTTAGTTCTTCTTCTTCTTCTACCTGGCATTATCCCGGTCAGTGTCAGATTCGCCTTCCGACTAATACTCCTCCGGATTTTCGGCATCCTTAATGGTAAGGCCATTGACCCTGATATATTTCTTAACAACATCTAGCCAGCGCTTCTTTTCTCTACCTATCGTTCGAGGTCAGGGAATGTTGAGGCTCAGGCATTTATTGCCAACGTAATCCTAAACCTATTTTAGATATCAAAACCAAACAACACCTTGAATTACAAATCAATTCTTGGCATTCTACCTTGCGCTCGCCATCCTGAGACATAAGATGTAAAGCCTCAATCCCATCAAAAACATCCTGTAAAAAAATTCCAAGTCTCGCAGCTCAGTTTTTCTACCGCAAAAAGTTGTGAGATCCATGTAATACCAAGTCGATTAATTTATTTAGTCCTTGATTAAAGGCAGGGACCGAAAACGGTTCCGGAAATACCGGTACTTTTTGGTATCAACCGAAAAAAAAAATACCGGTATTTTTAAAGGTAACCCCTATACGCCGATTTTATTAGATTCCTAGAATTTAACCGGTATCATACCGGTAACCGAAATAAGGATTACCTCTATGTTTCAAGCGTCGTCGGCAAAAGTCAAAGCGTCGATACGCCGTGTGTCGACCAAACACGACCTCAAGGCCGTCGCCCCGGTTGATGCATATTGTTACTTGCACTAATTCGACGCAAACGCGTTCTTTGCGATTTTTGAATTTTGAGACTCTTAATTGATATTTCATTCAGTACGCACGTCGCACGAGAGTGTTGAATTATTTGTTTGGGTTGGAATCGGATTACCTATATACTTTGAAAAAAATAAGATAAGCCACGTCCCGAGCAAATGACCTTGAGCAATTACGTCTTTCTAATGCCTACTATACACGACGTCGTATTCGGTTGCGTCCGCCGACGTATAAAGGAGGTGATTTGGGCGTCTGTTATAGGTATTTAACGTCCACAGATGCGTCCGCCTCGAATCCGATTGTTGTCGGTTTTTGTGGCACGGATCAAAGGGTTTTGTTGCGAACGTCCGACTTCTGTCCACAAGTCTTCGCTTTTTTTACCATCGCACTACACTTTACCGCAGTAGAGTTCATTCGAGGGGGTTAACGTCACTCGCGTCCGTAGGCTTTGACCCTAGATTCCCTACACTTGACCCCTGGGTAGTGCCAAATGAGTGATACAGTTCGTGGTGGTAGGAATTAAGTGTCCGCCCGGGTAGCGACCACCGTCCACAAAGGCGTAAAGGCCGTCATAGTGATCTCCATAAGGGGATCGCGTTCCGGGATCAGCTCATGGTTTTCCGTTTTTTTCGATGGGCTTGAGTCCAGGCATGAGGTTGTACCGTGTGGGTATTTTCGGTCGTTTGTCGAAAGGAGGAATGTTGATCCGCCGGCCAGGGAGATCCGTAGAAACGGTTGACCGCTGGCCGCCCGCGGTATAGTACAGGGGCTAACCACCTCAAGAGGCTGCCTCACCATTCCACGCAAAATCTTGGGTGGGTCCATCATGTCGGTTGGTGACCGGAAGTGGGGTCTCGGCGGCCCATCCCGGGAGGGTACGGGGACCCTTCCGTCCGGCGGATCAATTCGCTTCCTGCCGACCCTTTCGTGCCGGTGCCCATTCGGTCTTCTTAGTGCCCGAACTTAAGCCCTTCGTTGCCTCTGCACCAATCCCATCCTTTCAACCATGACAGTGCAATTAAACAGAGCAGGTCCTTCAGCGGTGCATAACGCCACCACTGCGTTCACTATGGAGTTAACTAATATCCGCGGACCCCATACGAACCTCAATGTCGTCCACCATCTCGAGACGGCCCAGCCTGCTTTGTTCTTTCTAACGGAGACGCAGATTCGTTGTCCGGCCTATGATTCTTACCTGTTGTATACCGGTTATTCGCTTGAAGTATACTTCAAGCCTAAAGCCGGAGTATGCTTGTGTGTTCGGTCGGACATCTGCTGTCGCCGTTAGGACTGCATGGAGGACCCCTCGTTCTCCGCTCTGTGGGTGCACGTGGATCTAGGTTCCCTGAGCCGCATCTACGTGTGCCTTTACAGCTCTCACCACGGGGACGATGAGGCGACTCGGCTGTTCAGGTATCTTAGCCAGGCAGCTAATGACGCGCAGGCGCAGTTCCCGTTAGCCGAAATGGTGGTCTTAGGGGATTTCAATGCTCATCATGAACTGTGGCTGGGATCCTCCAAGACTGATCATGCTGACAGAGCTGCCCATGCATTCGCTCTGACTCATGACGTGACACAACTGCTGAATCAGCCCACTAAGATCCCGGACGTGGCGAGTCATGCGCCTTCTCTGCTGGAACTTCTGCTGGCAGGTCACCCCGCCGGGTATCGTGTGACCGTTAGTGCGCCTCTGGGCACTTCTGATAACTGCCTGGTTGGGTCGTCATTACCGTTCGCATCACCACCACGTTCCGTGCAGGTTAAGCGGAGGGTCTGGCATTACTCGTGACAGATTGGGATGGTATGCGGAAATATTTCGCATTCATCTCTTGGAGGCGGCGCTGCTTTGAGGGTAAAGATCCCTCAGCAAGTGTCAACGCTATTGCTGACGAGATCAGACTTGGAATGGAATATTACATTCCTTCCTTTGAGATCGCCAGTAAGGGCCGTGGACGCTCCTGGTTCGATCGTGCATGCGCCGATGCTGTCGGTGACAAACAGGCGGCGTACCGCGCTTGGATCAGGAGTCGCGCCATGAAGGATCCCAATATCAGTTCCCTCAAAGAAGCCCACAACCATGGCTTGCAAGAAGGCCTACGTTAGGGCGGATGCCCAGCGCGTTAGCAGGATTGGGCGTGCGTTGGCCAATCACCCAACTAGCAGTCGTGCTTATTGGAGTTTGGCCGGGGCCGTTCAATCTAACTTCTGCCGTCCAGCGTTGCCACCGCTGAGGTACCCAGAAGGTTCGCTGGCCCACAAGCCGCAAGAGAAAGCTGCCTTGCTGGCAAATCTCTTTGCGGCTAATTCCCGCGTCGAAGACCGTGGTTCCCAGACACTGCTCACGTTGCCTGATTGCGGTTTCTCAATGTGCAGATATTTGCATCAGGCAGTGTGATGTGCAGCGTGAGTTACGGTCTCTCGATGTTTGGAAAGCCAGTGGTCTGGATGGGATATGATACCAGCCGTGGTTTTAAGAGCTTGTACAGCCAAGTTGTCTCCTGCACTGACTCGCCTCTACCGAGCGTCCTACCGCACAGGTGTTGTTCCGGAATCTTGGAGGGAGGCCAATGTGCAGCCGATCCCAAAAAAGGGTGATCCGTCGGACCCCACCAATTACCGCCCTATCGCTATCACCTCAGTGATGTGTAAGCTCATGGAGCGGATCATAAACGCTCAATTGGTCCGCTACCTGGAGGATCACTCGTTGATATACGACAATATATTTTTTTTTTTATAATGGCCTGGCATAGTGGCGGCATTGCACCTGGTGGTAAGCGCTAATTCCGCCCATGCAGAGTATCCATTGGCATCGGACGGCAGTCCCATGCCAACGGAAACAATTATGCCGGCCTGCTAAGGTGCCTCTTCACACTACGGCGGAAGGACCCAGGATTGTAGGAAGGAGGGAACACGCAAGAAGGCAAACAATTCCACAGCCTGATGGTGCGGCATAAAAAAGAATTTGAGAACCGTTTGGTTCGCGCCGGGATGGTGTGGACCGTCAAGCCATGGCTTCGCAAGTCAGCACGCGTGGTTCTGGTTAGGAATGGAGAGGAGGGGATCAAGTTGAACAATTCTTCAGAGCACTCACCGTGATACAGGCGGTATCACGGTGAGTACTCTGAAGGGAATTAGCCGCAAAGAGATTTGCCAGCAAGGCAGCCTTCTCTTGCGGCTTGTGGGCCAGCGACCCTTCTGGGTAACTCAGCGGTGGCAACGCTGGACGGCAGAAGTTAGATTGAACGGCCCCGGCCAAACTCCAATAAGCACGACTGCTAGTTGGGTGATTGGTCAACGCACGCCCAATCCTGCTAACGCGCTGGGCATCCGCCCTAACGTAGGCCTTCTTGCAAGCCATGGTTGTAGGCTTTTTTAAGGGAACTGATATTGGGATCCTTCATGGCACGACTCCTGATCCAAGCGCGGTACGCCGCCTGTTTGTCACCGACAGCATCGGCGCATGCACGATCGAACCAGGAGCGTCCACGGCCCTTACTGGCGATCTCAAAGGAAGGAATGTAATATTCCATTCCAAGTCTGATCTCGTCAGCAATAGCGTTGACACTTGCTGAGCGATCTCTACCCTCAAAGCAGCGCCGTCTCCAAGAGATGAATGCGAAATATTCGCGCATACCATCCCAATGTGCCACGAGTAATGCCAGACCCTCCGCTTAACCTGCATGGAACGTGGTGGTGATGCGAACGGTAATGACGACCCAACCAGGCAGTTATCAAGTGCCCAGAGGCACACTAACGGTCACACGATACCCGGCTGTGTGACTCGCCAGCAGAAGTTCCAGCAGAGAAGGCGCATGACTCGCCACATCCGGGATCCTGGTGGGCTGATTCAGCAGTTGTGTCACGTCATGAGTCAGAGCGAATGCATGGGCAGCTCTGTCAGCATGATCAGTCTTGGAGGATCCCAGCCACAGTTCATGATGAGCATTGAAATCCCCCAAGACCACCATTTCGGCTAACGGGAACTGCGCCTGCGCGTCATTAGCTGCCTTGCTAAGATACCTGAACAGTCAAGTCGCCTCATCGTCCCCGTGGTGAGAGCTGTAAAGGCACACGTAGATGCGGCTCAGGGAACCTAGATCCACGTGCTCTCACAGAGTGGAGAACGAGGGGTCCTCCATGCAGTGCTAACGGCGACAGCAGATGTCCGACCGAACACACAAGCATACCCCGGCTTTAGGCTTGAAGTTTACTTCAAGCGAATAACCGGGATACAACAGGTAATCATCGGCCGGACAACGAATCTGCGTCTCCGTTAGGAAGAACAAAGCAGGCTGGGCCGTCTCGAGATGGTGATGGACGGCATTGAGGTTCGTATGGGGTCCGCGGATATTAGTTAACTCCATAGTGAACGCAGTGGTGGCGTTATGCATCGCTGAAGGACCTGCTCTGTTTAATTGCACTGTCATGGTTGAAAGGATGGGATTGGTGCAGAGGCAACGAAGAGCTTAAGTTCGGGCACTAAGAAGGCCGAATGGGCACCGGCACGAAAGGGTCGGCAGGAAGCAAATTGATCCGCCGGACGGAAGGGCCCCCGTACCCTCCCGGGATGGGCCGCCGAGACCCCACTTCCGGTATGATGGACCCACACAAGGTGGTTAGCCCTTGTACTATACCGCGGGCGGCCAGCGGTCAACCATTTCTACGGGTCTCCCTGGCCGGCGGATCAATATTCCTCCTTTCGACAAACGACCGAAAATACCCACACGGTACAACCTCATGCCTGGACTCAAGCCCATCGAAAAAAACGGAAAACCATGAGCTGATCCCGGAACGCGATCCCCTTATGGAGATCACTATGACGGCCTTTACGCCTTTGTGGACGGTGGTCGCTACCCAGGCGGACACTCAAGTCCTACCACCACGAACTGTATCACTCATTTGGCACTACCCAAGGGTCAAGTGTAGGGAATCTAGGGTCAAAGCCTACGGACGCGAGTGACGTTAACCCCCTCGAATGAACTCTACTGCGGTAAAGTGTGGTGCGATGGTAAAAAAAAGCGAAGACTTGTGGACAGAAGTCGGACGTTCGCAACAAAACCCTTTGATCCGTGCCACAAAAACCGACAACAATCGGATTCGAGGCGGACGCATCTGTGGACGTTAAATACCTATAACAGACGCACAAATCACCTCCTTTATACGTCGGCGGCCGCAACCGAATACGACGTCGTGTATAGTAGGCATTAGAAAGACATAAATGCTCAAGGTCATTTGCTCGGGACGTGGCTTATCTTATTTTAATGTTTTATAATTTAAAAATACAGGGTTTTTGTACTAAATAATATTATTTATGTGCATTTAGGTCTATCTATTTATTTATTGAATTAAATATACTGAGATATAAAAATGTCTTTACTATACAGTACATTACACCAAATCCTTGCCTTTACTCATTTCCTTTTATTTTCCACACTATTACATCGCAAGTAAAATGAACCGATTCCAGGGATATTGGGTAAACAACACGCCAAGTATATGTTTCACTTGGTATGCAATATGGAAATGAGTAACTTTTCCCCAATGCCGTCAAGGTCTTTTTTAGGTTATCGGTATTAAATCGGTTCCCGTATATAAGGGTAACCTTTATAATTTGCATTGGTTACCGTCATAACGGGTCCCCAAATCTTAAAGGTAACCGAAATTGGTCGATACCGGTACCGTTATTTGCAACCGGTTTCGATCCCTGATTAAAGGACGTTCTGTATTAAGTTATTACGTAAGTTATTATCATATCAATATTAAAAATTCTTTACGTTGTAAATAAATAGATCGGACCCACAGGGTAAAGGCAAAATGTATTTTTGTAAGTGCTTTTTGAATCATAAAATAAAACGTTCCATCTTGCTCGTCCTTCCCCTAATATGTAATTATTTAGTAAATGGTGCGACTAATGACACCCTAACTTGTAGTAAGATTTCCTTATCAAATGCGAATAAATGCACGAGTAACTATATGTTGCTAATGCTAATTAATATGTTGTTTTGAAACATAATATGATTATGTGTGTTACATTAACTTACTACAAACAACAGTCACAGATATAGTCACGACCCAAGGTGTATGATCCAGTCTTGTGTCGTGGATATCAAAACTACAAGAGACTTTGGTCTCACATACACCCAGGCCCGAAACAAATACCTGTCATTGTATCACACAAACACTTGTCTCGGTGCGAGAATCGAACCCGCGAGTTTCGATTCACAGCCGTCTTGACTACTACGCCATGGAAGCTGTCATAACTAATACTCTCATAGTGTGTTATGCCTATTTCTAAGAAAAGACTTCTCTCAATGATTTTCACCTACATAGTGTATTTTGTCTATGATTTTCACTCAAAATAGATTAAAGCCGCTTGTGTGCAAATGATGTCCTTAAGGCCTCAGAACAAGTTAATTAAATTTTCTTTTCTTATATTACTACTATTGCAAGTTGTATCGAAGTTACTTTAGCAGAAGTATTATAGTTGTATAAACAAAATATAGTACATTATATATTTTATTATGTTATCTATAACTCTCTTCAATGCCTTTATTTTTCTTTGTTTTTGTTTACGTGTGTGTAATTACATAAGTGTTATTTACTCCGTTAATTGGTATATCCATCACAATGCAACTAGTAAAAAATAGTATTCATTTTGATAATATAAATAAACAAAAAAAAACATAAATAGTTATTAAAATAAAACTATTATTTATAGATTTTATCGCGGATTTGGTTTAATTTTTATTTTTGACTTCCCGACGCGACGTTTCGATAACTTAACAGTTTTCATGGCAAAGAGGCGGACTGAAAATCCGTAAATATTTATTTCAATGTGTAACATTCGCGTAAATCTAAGTAACTATAATAAATAATCATAATAAAACCAGCTATAATCCATGCAATATGATATTGAAAATTGTTACTATAAAAAGTTATACTCACCTTGCCGCCCTCAGCGACTTGAGCAATAGTATACCCGTCGTGTGGACTAAACGTCGCGAAAGTTTTACCGCTTTTGGCGTCAATCCAATCATTGTCGATGAAAATCTGAGGAATTAAACTTCAGGATAATGCAGCCCACTCAATATATACTAAAACTAGCGGCCCGGCCTAGCTTCGCCCGCGTACAAATAGATTTCTGTACAATAATATTTACGTATTATACATATAACCTTCCTCTATAATAATTCTATCTATTTAAAAAAACCGCATCAAAACCCGTTGCGTAGTTTTAAAGATTTAAGCATACAAATGGACATAGGGACAAAGAAAGCGACTTTATTTTATACTATGTAGTGATAGGTAGACAAAGTCCCTACAGTTTTCCCAAAGATATTGCCAGAGGTTACTCTTGTCATCTCTAGCGTCATCTACAGTTATCCGTGCTTATTGATGTCCAAAACAAGAATCGCAAAGTGAATAGTAAGATATAGGCTTTGAACTCAGGACATCAAGGTGCTCAGCACTTATTCAAAAATATGACAGGGTATTTGACAAAAAAAGTAAAAGTCGAATTAAGTTAACATAATTAAATACATCATAAAAATGATATTATAATGCTGTATCAACTTGTATAGATGATTATTGTAAATTATAGTCGCAAACTTAAAATAGCAAGAACAAATAAATACTAGAATATATCAAATATAGCAAGAATGGCCCTCCTCATGCGAGTCGGAGCCAGAGTACCATATTAGAAATGTAACAGCTTTGATGTCGTATTTTACTCAGTCAGTGCGATTATTCGGCCGACCAATACTTTCTCGATTGCCACTCTCGGCCTTCTTCAATCACTTGGGTCGGCAAAGCCCATTTTTGCCTTTTTAGTCGCTTTTCCTTGCTTGGCAGAGTAACTACAGAGCACTTTCGGTATACAATCGCTGACTAACGACATACCAGTCTTTCGACATTTGACACAACAATTAAGCCAGCCATACTATTCTATCTTTACGCGTCGCTTAAAGGGTTTTAGGAAGAAGGTGACACATAAACCCTCTAATTTTGCACAACTTAATGATGCGGCAAAGGTATAAAATAATTAAAAAAGGTATAATCACTGTTGGCGATGTTTATAGCAGTCGGGTATTACTTAACACCAGCTTACCACCTTTACAGCTTAGTCATAAATACACATATTATGTTTAATATTAATAAAATAAACACACGGCTTACTGACTTACTCATATTTGCCAAGCTTCGAGATTATTTCAACCAAATTGACAGGATAGTGTCAAACGAAAACATGACTTCTACTTTATCAAAATACCAATAATATGAATCTGTCGTAATAAAATAAAACGTACCTTAGTATATTTAATTTCTGGAGCCATGGCACTCACGATTTCTCACTATCAGGCACAAATATAAAATGAGATTTCATGTAATTTAATGTACTTATAAACAAAATACATTTATAGCAACACAAGATAGCTAATCGTGTTATCAAAACACTGCGAAATGTAGAGATAAAAAATGATGTATTTACTGCTTCAGTACCATTAATTACAAAGGTAGCTTTAGTAGAACACGTTGGTTGGTAATGACTTGAAAAATGCTGCTATAAAATAGTCGAGGAGTCCGGGTCAAGGAGAAACTTTATTACCCTTACATAGGTCCCTGTACGGCGATATCGACTCGGTTTGCCAACAAGATTTTTCTCGTGTTTCTTGTATGTAATCTATAAAATATAGTGCGGATGTCAGACCTGCGGCCATATAATCTCATTTCTCTTTATTTCGAAAGTATGTCTTTTTAATTTTTATACGTCATATTAAAGAAAACAATATGGCTTATAAAAATATACAACAATAGATTACCCTTCGGTGGCGAGACTCAAAACCCAAGCCTCTGGCGGTTAGGGATCCAAAGTGAGAAACCTCACTATGCGTGCCGTGTCCAACAACACGGCCGTTTGGATCTGGCATAATTTAATTTACTATTATGATACAGATATAAGCCTGTATCATTAATTATAATATCGCTATCAACGTACTGCAGAATGTTTAATGGTGCATGAGTTTTCATTTGCTCACAATTATCCATATAACTTATATACATATTAAACTACTATTGACTTCCACCAACATTTTCTCCATCAATATGAAATAAATAATAAAATAGCATTTCGTTTGGTGAGTAAGATTGCTGGATGCCCTACAATCCTTTCCTCTCCTTATACATTTTCCTTCCTACTGTCCTCCCTGATGGGTCAGTAACACATTCAGGATCCAAGCAGTGTGGATGGGACCTGCTCTTTTGCCTAAGCAATAAAAAGGTGGATAGGAAACAAAATAACAAAAAACTTTTTTAGCAATTATGGCCTACTTTGATTTACGTATTTTATAGTATATAAAAAAGGTATTTAATCATAAAAACACAACAAGTAAATAAAAAAATATTTTATTATACAATTATACGATGCCATCAATCTAATACAATACCACCATCAATGTATTAATGAATATTTTACCTAATAAGTACATAGTACTGTAAATATAGGTAAACATTTATTTGTGTACTTTTGTCTTTTGTTTTGTACAATAAAGTGTAATAAATAAATATTAATCATAAATAATATAATTTATCAACGTCGATATCGTTAGACAAAAAATGATATTCATCGGTGCATTGTTTGCATGCTTCTCCATTTAAATCTTCTTTGGCAAGGCAATGGTGACAGTTTTTACCTCTAGATACTCGTCGACGCAGTTGATACCACTGAAACAAACGAAATTATTGTAATACTGAATTTTTCCTACAACACAATCCTAGAAACACACGCCAGCTGGAAGGCTAGACGGAACAAAACAGGCCTAATAACTATTTATCTATTCTACATGATCCTGAACCCTACACGAAACTATACATTTATACACGCCATATATCGATGACTTCAACGTAAACTGCCCTAATAACAAAAATATTTTTTTACACGAAAACATTATTAAGTTTCTTGACTT
Source organism: Hyles vespertilio (assembly GCA_009982885.2). Taxonomy (NCBI): domain Eukaryota; kingdom Metazoa; phylum Arthropoda; class Insecta; order Lepidoptera; family Sphingidae; genus Hyles; species Hyles vespertilio. The sequence continues at coordinate 22,002 of WUWR02000052.1, read as the reverse complement.
GTGTTTTGGGTAACATACAGTAGCTTAAATACCGGATCATTTTTAATGTTTTGCCATGTTGTTTATATAGAAGCATTTTCTTGAGTATCACTACATAGTATAAAACAAAGTAGCTTTCTCTGTCCCTATGTCCCTTTGTATGCTTAAATCTTTAAAACTACGCAACGGATTTTAATGCGGTTTTTTTAAATAGATAGAGTGATTCAAGAGGAAGGTTTATGTGTATAATACGTGCATATTATTGTGGAGAAATCTATATGCACCCGGGCGAAGCTGGGCCGGGCCGCTAGTTTTGAATAAAGGAGAATGCCCATTTTACTATGAAATTAATATTGGTGCGAAGATGTTTGTCCCTCGATAAAACCTACTTTCTTGTGTAAGGAAAAAAATATATTTTCTATAAATATATGATTGCTATCTAGGCCCGGAGTTGGCCCGGAGTTTTTTGTCTTCAGCTCTATGAACAAAATGTAAAATGTTATGATAATTACTTTATTTTATCAAATCTGTCGCCCGGGATAGGAAATAGGAATACGTTTAAGGACAAACCATAAATGCTATAAAAATATTTAGCTGTATCGGTATCGGGGTCTACGTCATTTTACCGATATTATGAATGGCCATTCTCCTTTAGCGTTATTTCATCTTTGCCTTTTGAGGGCGTTGACTTTCTCTGATTCATATTTTATCGTTCAACGTAAAAAGCTTTCGTGATGTTTTACCTATTAATATACTAAAATGTTTTATTTTACTGTTACACGACGCCGTAAATGGAACGACCGTACCACTAGGCCTTTACACGACTAATTTGTGCACATACGCCTTTATGCCAAATAAAATTTTGGATCTAGCCAACGAATTATTTTGTGTATTTCATGTCATAGAATAAGTTAAAGTAAAATCATCAGGTATTTGGAAAAATCCCTAAACAGTTTCGTTATGGGATGCCAATTATTTTTGTGTCATAAACATACAGGGTATATCAAGAGTGCTACCGAAAACGAAGCTGGGTGGTAGTTTTAGTGACTTCGCGTGGAATTTAACAAAAAAAAGTTTATTTAGTTTTTTTTGGTTTTTGCATTTTTATTTTCATTTTTGTTTTGTTGGTGGGAGAAGTGGTGGGAGGCGCCCAACGTGACGGCCCAGTGGTGGAATGCGCGTGAGCTGCGCGCGGTACTGGACAGTACTTGGGCATTGCAACATTACTTTATTTTTCTAAAAGAAATGTAGCCTAAGTTACTCCTTATTATATCCGCCTCGAATGGAGGCCACGTAGTGGAAAGCGCAGCGTAGGACGTCCACCCACAAGATGGTCCGACGACCTGGTAAAGGTCGCGGGACGTCGCTGGATGCAGGCTGCCTCCAACAGGTCTCTGTGGAAATCATTGGGGGAGGCCTATGTTCAGCAGTGGACTTCCTTTGGCTGATGGATGGATGGATGGATTTGATAACAACATCTCAACAACGAGATTTTCATTAACCGCTTTTTATTTCCTTTTAAGTAATGGCGACATTAACTAAGAATTGTTGTTTACAAAACAAACATATCAACGTGAACCGTAATAAGTAGAAAATCTACATCACTTTATAAATTATAAGACACCACACGGTTCCCTCAAAACTTTAGACAACTGCAAGAAAACTACAATTCGTGAATGAAACGAATAATACATAACATGTGGTAGAGCCACGCTGGTTTCAGACAAAACTCAGAATGAATAAGCAGGCTCGTCCGGGGTGGTAGCACTGTCAGTTTCATTCGATGAGTGAGATTGCCTGATTCCCTGTGCCCCACTTCCCATATATGTTGTAGAAGGAAAAATAACAATCAAAATTATGATCCTAGGTTCGTGAATGTTGATGGGTGGTAGTCACTTACCATGATTTTGCTGAAACTATACAATAAATAAAAATACTTACCTTTCACGACCGATTCCAGATTCTTTAAATCCTCCGAAGGGCGCTTGGAAGCTCGATGTTAGATAAGTATTTACCCTGGTAAATAAGTATCAAATCATTATTACATATCATTAATAAACACTTAAGATTCTTAGATAAGGTCTTGTCGATAAATATCATAACTCGGTACACCAGTATCAGATAATTAAAATGTTTTGCAATAATTTCACTCGGACTACATTCTTTTATCTAACTAACTCCCTGTTTTTATCTGACTATTCGCATCATTCAAAATGATACAACATTTCTGTCGATACCCGAGTTATATTGCAAAAGGTATCTTCAAAATTTACTCATGTAACGTAAATGGTAAACAAATAAATCAAATATTTGTTTATCAAAAATGTAGGATATGAAAATGGTAGAGTCCCATCGGACCACAAATCATACGAATGTAGACTAGGGAAACCTATAATACTTATGTTATGATAACTAATAAAACATTCAGTCGAATTAAGAACCTCCTTCTTTGAAGTCGGTTAAAAACTATGTGATTTACCCAAAACTAATATCTACTTAATAATTTATAGGTCTTTCAAATATTAAGTTTAAAATCAAACAAGTTAAAATAAAGACATAGGACTCTCTAGTAGATCAATAAACAATAGAACTAATATTACGTGAATTCTAAGTGAAGTATCTTACCAAACAGTGCCAGCTTCGACCAGTTTGCTGAACTGCAGGGCGGTGTTAAGATCGCTAGTGAAAATACCCGCTCCCAGCCCGTAGTTAGTCGCGTTGGCTCGATCCACAACTTCTTCAAAAGTTTCAAACTTCAGTATACTTTGAACTGGACCGAAAATCTGTGGTAATAAATTTCTTATGAAAAACCACATTTGTACCGTACTTTCTTAAAAGTAATCTTTTTCTCCTAAGTTTATTTACCGTGCTCACAGAATACCTGTTCTCGACTGTAAATTTTTATCATCCCACAAAAATTATAACGTACCGATAATATTCACTTACTTTATCTACGTTGTGTTTCCCGTCAACATAAGGAACTATTTTAATATATAAATAATAAATATAAATAAATAACACCCAACAGTCACATACATAAGATCGATCGACTCTTGTGTCGTGGGTATGTGGGACTACGAGAGACTTTTCAGTCTCACACATTAACATCTAGACCCGAAAGAAAAATTTGTTGGCCGCACAAACATTTCTATCGGTACGGGGATCCCGCGGCCTCTGTGAATGGTGGCGTCTAACCGTCTGCGCCACTGAGGCTGTCTAAATATAATCTATCAATGCAATTTTTCCAATCTTATCTGGAACTGAACATTAAATAATTTCATCAACTTCTCATTTTAATACCTCCTCCTTGGCAATAGTCATATCATCGGTGACATCAACAAAAACAGTAGGCTCAATATAATATCCAGTGGAGCCGACACGTTTGCCCCCAGTCATGAGCTTCGCGCCTTCTTGTTTACCCTTTTCTATGTAAGCAAGCACTTTGTTCATCATTCTCTCTTCCACCTGCAAAATAAACATCACTCATCAAGAAGATCAACGTAAAAACAGCACCATCCTATTTTATGTAAATTACCACAAATATATCTGCATTCTGCAACTTAACGTGAACTGGCTTGATTAGTACGACACCAGACTGGTCATTGCAATTAAAGCCATCACTAATGAAATAATATTGTAAGTGGGCTAGCACCTCACAACGCTTGGGCGGCGGGAGTCCGATTATGCAAGTATAAGTTTTTATATAGAAAATGTTTGATTACCTGAGGTCCATGGGTCGTCGTGGGATCAGCAGGATTTCCAATTTTTACATTTTGTGCAAACTTTACAGCTTCTTCAACGAATTTATCGTAAATACCGGATTGCACGTATAGACGTGACGCAGCAATGCACACTTGGCCTTGCAATGCAAACACTCCCATTGCAGCAAACGGAATTGCCATTTGTACTAAAACAAATAAAATTTTTAACTCACAAATAATACTTAATTACAATACATTCCGATTAAATGAAGATAATTAAATATATCATTTTAAATTGTAAACGATATTGCTATTTACATAACATATTATATAGAGAGTGGGTGGAGGCATGTAACATATTTTCTAGTATTTTACTTTGCATCCCATCACTAAATGGTCTAAGCATTAAATATTGTTATATTTTCAATTTCTCATAATCATCCGTAGTTCCTAAATATTTTAACGTGATATATTATAAGGAATACCTACAGTTAGCATCGTTCATAATAACTAGGGGGCTCTTGCCGCCTAGCTCCAAAGTAACTCGTTTAAGGTTGTTAGCACCAGCCGCCTGTTGAATTAGTTTTCCTACCTGAAACATAGACTTATATATGAGCAACTAAAGTAAACGTTTTAACATAACTACCATAGTTTCATATTTCAGCATTATTTTATGTCAATTTGGTCGCAATTTACATAACATAAACATTGCTAACTGTGCACCATTGTACTCGTAATTTTAGATAAGATAATTTATAAGATTACTAGTAGCATCGTTAGTATTGGAGTTTACAATATATCTTGAAAGGAAATTTTATACTAATCGATATAATCTGGTAATTTTTTAACTGTCATTTATCAAATAATCTATGTAGGCAAATCCTCAAATCATTACAAAATATTGTGAAATAACAACTCCGAAGTTACGTAAAATTGTATTAAATCCATAGATTTAGTATAAAACATAGATCGGCAATATGAAAGAGATAGAATAATTTAACTCATATGTTAAAGCGAGACGCATGATGCGACCATACGTTTACACAGAAGTAGCCTGCAGTGACCCAGAGTCGAAATATGTCAAACTAAGCGAGCAACAAAATTCGCTTATTTTATAATTTATTAAATTTTACAGTACTTGGTTATATTTATTAAACGTAGTTTATTATAGTGCATTGTGCAGTGCTAAGGTGTGGTTCATGCAGGCGTAAAAATCCGAAATAATTAAAGTTTTCACAGGTACCGGCCACTTTTGCACAATACTATTTTGTGACGATATTATGGAATTAAATGGAAATCCGTGTATACATATCGGTAGAAAAGAATATAGTATTTCATTATATAAATACGCTGAAAGCATCCATTACGTATAAAAAATAATATCAAATACGTGAATTTACAATAATTTCAACCAAAAGTTGCTAGGGATTGACTGACAGGTTCGATCAATAAAAGGTTGTCGATAAAATAGTCGATGACAACACATGTTTCCCTACATTTTATGGAGCTATAGTATGTTGTGATAGTGTGCATTCTTCTTCTTCTACCTGGCGTTATCCCGACCATATTTCCCCTGCCATTATTATAGTATTCATTCTACAATATTACTTATTACTTTACTTTTTCCCATTTTTTATATTTGTGGAATAGTTATTATAACACTTAATGTATGTGATTTATGAATTAAGAACCTGTTTCAATCTCTGCCAAGAGGCTGTCAATTTATAATAGTAAAACAAGAACATATTCGATATTATTATAAAATATGCGATACTTCTATGCACAGTATGATCGTCCAAACCTTGAAGCAACATTAATCATTTATCATAACATTTGGTATAGGTTTAAAATTTATAATTCTCATAGGAAAAACATTAGTTTAGGTGAAATGATCGAGAAAAGCTTCATTGTTTATTAAACTGTCTCTTTCTTCAGCCACAGGAATGCGATAGGCCTTCCACAAGAATGTCTACATCAGTTTGTTGTAAGCTGCCATCCTGCATCCAACGACTTGCTACAAGCTCCTCCGTACACCTCTAACGCGGCCTAGCAGGCGTCCAACACTTCCCAATGTGTTACAAGTCAATTAATTGACTTAAATAAGCATATTTTTTTAACTCACATTTATACATATAGTAAAAATGTGTTTCTTAGACTTACGCGAATGTTACTCATTGAAAAAAACTAATAATCACGGATTTTGTTGCAGACTGAGTCCACCCTGTGACTGTGACAGAAAGCTGTAAAGTAATCGAAACTTCGCGACGGGAAATTAAAAATTGAAAAAATTAACCGAAAACGCTAAAACTTTGTAAATTATAGTTTTATTTTATAAAAGTGTTTTTTGTTCTCAATTTAATTAGTGTACTATGTATACATCACAATAAAAAAAAAATATTTTGTTCAGGTGAACATAAAGACCCATACAAAACATCTCAAACAAAATGTTTTCAAATAATATGACAATTTATCTTTATTTATTTGTGTGTTTATCAATCTGTATTGAAATAAACACATCAATAAGTTTCTGTTAATATATAATAAAATGTCACATATATCTATAACATTTTATTTCATAACTACAGGCCGACAGCTATATCGATATCGATATGATAGTATCGAAAGTGCATGGTACACCACTATATGTCAAGCACACATGTAAACTTCACGCACACAATCGTAAATCAGTTTTGGTCGCGCTCAAAATGACACATTGCCGATCTATGTTTTATACTACATCTATGATTAAATCTATGTCTTACTTCAAGAGATCCTGTGAACGATATCTTGGCAACATCTGGATGATGTGTGAGAGCCTCTCCTGCATCTTCTCCAAACCCATTCACTATATTGACCACACCTTTGGGTACACCAGCTTCGGCGAGTAAAGATCCTAGGACCAACGCTGTCAAAGGAGTTTGCTCTGCAGGCTTTACCACTACTGTACAACCTGATAAAAAATTACTTCTTTAATATTCTAGAAACTGTAATTATTGCAATATTTATGTGGAAATAAAGTTACAAACCAGCTGCCAGGGCCGTACAAACTTTGCTCAAAAACATGGAAATTGGAGCGTTCCATGGGAGTATCAAAGCACAAACACCAACAGGTTGCTTTAAAGTGTATGAGAAGACTTCGCCATCTGTAAAAAATATCCATGAAAAATTAAAAACAGCATAACATTAGAGATTAAAATAAATGCCAGCCTCCGTGACGCAGACGTCGGCTGTGAAACTAGAGACTACTTAGTTCAATTCCTGCATCGAGATAAATTTTGTTTCGGATCTGAGTGTCTGAAATATCAAAAGTTTCTCATATTTCCTGATAGATTTAATTGATCTTAATGGGCGTCAAGAATATGTATGTAACTGTAAATTCAAAGGACGAAGAGTAGATAGTACACGAAAATATATATTTACCAACTGGAATAGTGTCTCCCTGAATCTTATCTGCCAGGCTAGCAAAATATCTGATGGTTGGGACACCTCTTCTCACAATGACTTTGGCGAAATTAAGGATCATGCCGTTGTTGTAAGACTCGAGTTCGGCCAGGTAATCGAGATCTCGTTCCACCAGGTCGGCGAACTTGTTGAGGAGGGCACCGCGAGCGGACGCGTCGAACAGACGCCATTCTGAGTTACGGTGGAAAGCGCGCTTCGCAGCACTCACTGCAGCGTCCACGTCAGCCTGAGCAGAAACGGTGTAAATCTTTACGATCCGTGTATACTATACTTATACTCTTTACTAATATTGTAAGTGTAATATTTTGGTTCCTTTTTAATTCTATATGTCCTTACTATCAATAAACAATGAAATCTCCATCAGATAAATATTATGAAATGAAGAAACGAAACCCATCGGTTATATAAACCTTACAATTTTTAAGAGACATCAAATTATAGGAAATAATAAAATTGTATTTTAACATTCATTAATTCTTTAAATTGCCAACCCGCACTATGCCAGCGTGATGGACTTTATGCCCTAACCGGACCGACCGAACCGAACTAGGCGGCCCGTGCCCTGCAGTGGGACGCATATGGGCTGATACAATTATATATTACATGTGAGAATTCAATTTTAAGAATTCTGTATCAGCCTATATACGTGCCACTGCAGGGCACGGGCCTCCTCTACGATCGAAAGTACGATTGAGAGTGGTTAGGCCATATAGTCCACCACGCTGGCCTAGTGCGGGTTGTCGGACTTACATACCATAGATTTTTTATAAATCGCTATGGTATTCAGGTTTCCTCACGATGTTTTCCTTCACCGTTTTAGTGCGTGGTGATTGACTATCAATACACACATGACTCCGAAAAGTCAGAGGTGTGCCCTGGGATTCGAACCTGCAACCACCGTGAACATGATGGCAGTCGCGTCTAGTCCGTTTACCAACAGGCCACCACGCACTTACGCACAATATATAATTATCACTTTTAAAAAGGCAATTTAATTCCCATGTCAGTGCTTTATCAATAAGCGATTTCTATCAAATTAGAGCACGCGTACTAGCTCTTTTACCAAGAACCGAGGAAACAATCAGAACGTTTTCTATAGCATCATGAATCAATTTAATCTTCGTATTCTCGTTTAAGGTTTAGTCATTAGGCTAAAGGTTAGATTAAAATCTATGCCTAAACATGAGCTATCTGGTAGTAAACCTTATTTTTATGACATCGTCAGGCAGAAATTTCAACGCAATATGGTACGTAATTTATTCATACATTTGTTTGATGAAGAAGCTATAACCTAGATTTTTGTCAATGATAAATTAGTTGTCAATTACCTTACTACCCTCGGCAACTTGTGCTATAACAGAGCCATCGTGAGGATTGTATGTGTCGAAAGTTTTGCCACTCTTGGCATCCACCCACTCGTTGTCGATGAATAACTGGAAAATATAAGAAACAACTTTGTCAAACATTTGTACGATTTAGTATTCAAATTAATAATCACAACAAGATCTTGTTTAATGGTAGTAAAATAGTCATATTATAAAATGAGGCACGTGTGTATTGTGTACCGTAGTTCTACAAACTTTTCCCTTTTATTTATTTTTTTAGTTTTTTTTTTTATTGCCTTTTAGGCAGACGATCAAGCGGCCCGCCTGATGGTAAGCGGCTACCGCTGCTCATGGACCTCCGTAGTGCCAGGGGACCAGCACAATAAAAGTCGCTGCCTACCTCGAGGAGAGTACTCTCCTTAAACCTCGTTTGAAGAAGGACAGGTCATAGGGCTGAGGAAACACCGATGCAGGGAGTTCATTCCAGAGCTTGCACGTACTTGGTAGAAAAGAACGCTGGAAACGTATCGTTCGGGAACGGTATGCCTCCAGGTGGTGGGAATGAACTCTACTACGGAAACGTGTGGTGCGTTGGTACATAGGCGACGATGGTACCAACTCAAACAACTCTTCGGAGCACTTCCCATGGAACACAGAGAGATCCGAAGTCTCTCCGCAGTCCTAACGGTTCCAATTTGTCCGTGAGATCGGGATCATTGACTATTCGACAAGCTCGTCGCTGCAAGGAGTCAAGTGGGTCGAGCTGGTATTTTGGGGCACCTGCCCAGAGGTGGGAGCAGTACTCCACGTGGGGCCGGATTTGCGCTTTGTAAAGCGTCAATCTATGACCCGACGTAAAGTACCGCTTGGCTCTGTTCAGGATTCCCAACTTCTTGCTCGCCAGTTTGGCTTTGTCCTCCAAATGACTCCTAAACTCGACCTTGCTTCATATTTCGATGCCAAGGATTCCTATACTCTCGGATCCTTGGAGAGTAACTCCTTGGAATTGCGGCGCCATGACAAAGGGGTCCTTCTTCGCAGTGAACACGCAAACTTGTGTCTTCGAAGGGTTAAATTGAACTAGGTTCAATTCACCCCATTCACGTCTTACAAAGATATCGTAGAGCAATCGCACGTTTCGTAAAAATAATTTGAACTTTACACGTTCCCTTTGCAGACAAACCTGCCATACATATTCTTAACTTAAATTATTTATCATCTACCTTTTCTTTATTTTAATTTACATAGGGATAATAAAACCTAAATGTCATGAGTTTAAACCCAAGATAAAAGCGACAACTTTAAGTGAAATAAGTGCGTCAGAAAGCATGATAATTGGTCTCAAATGCTCCCACTTAGCACTGACATCTAACATCAGTTAATCCGCATCGTAAACACTGATTTCTTTGACAAAGCTGACATTTAACTAATGCTTTTATATTCCTAAAAAGTTCAAATAAAAATTATCCTTGTAAAATTGTTAATTTATAAACGCCTGTAAGGAGAGACCAAGCGAATTAGCAAATAACAATACATATGTTTTGATTTTATGATTACGTTTGTTTGTTGTTTGACACATTCTCTTGAAAGACATAAAATAAATAATAAATAAATAAATCACAACAACCCAACAGTCACAACCGTAGTCTTGACCCCACACTAAGATTGAGTTTGTGTCGTGGGTATCAGGAACTACGAAAGATTTTCGAGTCTCACAAATACACAAACCCGGTAGAAATATTTGTGGACCGCACAAACATTTCGATCGAACCCGCGACCTCTCACTTCACAAACGGCGTCGAACCAACTGCGCCATGGAGACTGTCGTGCACAATATTATTATGTTGTGAAGTTATTTATAGCAATGAAATGGACAAAAACGAAGAATAGTGAGAAAGTTAAAAAAAATTATATTATTTTAAAGGACTGACCAAAGTTCGATACATATTTTTTATCAAGTTCCTATTTAAATAATTTGACGTCAAACTATGACAAATCATAATTAATAATAAGCCCACTCCTTAGCTCGTGATAAAACATGTCGCCAGAGATATAAGGGTTTGAGAAGTTACGTGAGATTTATAAGTTTGAAATGAATGATGCGTTCATTTTATTGATATGAACAATCGCATCGTCAGAATTCTTGTTGCGGTTTATTTTCACTATGTGCTATCTCTATCTATCTTCACTAATAACAAACCTCATCAAACAACAATTAAGCATCGCCAAATTGGGTTAACAGAAAGAAGCCCTATTACATTTAATTACAATAATATAAGCAAAATAGACATATTTCGTTTAATAATTATTGAAATTTGTAAATACATAGTAATACGAAATAGTAGTCGTAATTCTAAACGGCCTAGCTAAGGTTGCAGGAATTCGCTGGATCCCGGCCTATATAAGTGTATAATCTATGTCCCGGCTGCTTTCAACAGGTTTTTACTGGCACTAATTCTCTCATATTAGAGAAACCGCCTGAGAAGGTACCGCCGCAATGTCTATTTCTCTCGCCAAACAGCACTGTAAATGCACTGTTGTGTTCCGTCTTGCAAGACATTGTAGCCAGAGTACTGTACAACTGGACTTAACATCTTATGTCTCAGGATGGCGAGCGCAGTGGAATGCCAAGTATTGCTTTGTTATTAATTGTATTGTTTGGTTTTGCTACTGCTCTCATAAGCAGTCGTATCGCTTACCATCAGGCGAATGGCATATCCTTCTCGCCATTCATTACAATAAAAAAGGTCTATGTGACAATCCAAAGAGGAGGGTCTATGCTCAACAGTGGACTTCCTGTGGCTGAGACAGAGAGAGTACTGTAGATGCCAACCGAGCGATATTCATATTATATCCAATTATTCTCAATATTCGTTTCAGATTCGTGTTTCTCTACTGTAATAGGCAACCATTGCGCAAATGGAATATAGTATTTATTATTTAAATATAATATCATATCTACAATAACGTTGTAAACTAAATAATAACATAATTTAAGAAACTTATACTTCTGTTGGAATAATCGACATTTTGAAGTTGATTAGAAGGAATACCTAGAAATCGCAACGAAATGGATATTATGTTTAAATTAGTAATTGCAATTTGTTCCTAGTCTATCAAATTCTCGTTTATCGGCGCGAAAATATTCGTATTTCGAAATGATCTGGGGCGAGAACATTTAATTCGAACCAATCCGATACAACCCAAATCAATCTAATCCTAACTCAATCATATTTTAAATCTTGATACTGTATACAACTGAAGAGAAATATGGTGATGAAATCTGTATCCTATAGAGATTTAAAAAATGCTGTTGTATGTAAAGTTCGTCAACCCGCAAAAGGCCAGCGTGGTGGAGTATATAGTCGAATCCCTCTCGATTAAAGTGGAGACCCGTGCCTTACAGTGAAAGTAATGGACCCACATGGGCTGATACAGTAGATACGGACTTGGAAAATATTTGATCAGTCATCGTACATCGTAAGGTCAAAACCAACGACAGCAGCTGTCATGATGTGAAATTATTAATAAGAAGTATCTAACGACTATGTTATTGTAAATAAATATAAATATAATATGTAGTTTACATATATGGGTACTAAATTACTATCAACTGTATGAAAAAGAAATCGGTTAGGTATAAAAAAATCAGTTCCAAATATGTTGTTAATTTTCAATAATTGTTATTCGTTATATTATTTAAACTTAATTTCCACTTACATTCCATTACACTAAATTGCGCTCAAACTTTACAATCCCATACTATTTAAAAATATATTGACTAAAACAAAACAGCAGTCTTGTCATAAATCTTATTGATAACGTAAATTATATCGTGAGTAATTTAAAACCGTTTAACCGTCCATTCACGTTTCATAACAAGTTTAAACCTCACCAATAACAAAAATGTATGTATGTCTGTTTTCATTCAAAAGCCTATTACCGGAGAATCCCACTATTTATATTTAATTGTAGACTTTAAGTCCATACAAGTTCAGTATATTTTATAACAACACTCTTGTGAAAGATTCAAATCACTATATATGAACAAATTTAAGTTGTTATTTCTAGATAAAATATCAAATCGATAATACAAAATAATGTAACATAAAATACATAAATTGATAATTTTAGTATAAAAATAATCTTAATTAAAATAGAAAGCGGAATATATTATTAACAAAACTCACCTTCGTGTATTTAATCTCCGGTGCCATTGTCGCGCCTTACTCAGCAATATCTGCTTGAAAATACATTTATCAGGAACGTTGCGTATTATAAAGCGCACAGATATATTATCATTTATCACCTATTATCAAATTGCCACTCATCATCCTTTATCAATCATTACTTACAGGCAACGCACAAGCGTCCGCCTGCGACCTCAATCAACCTTCACTGAAATTCTGCGAGTTTCACAAAATTCTAATATTTACAAAATTCTAGATTTCACAAAATTTTATTTGTTTTATTAGATACTTGAAATTAAATAATAACTTAAAATTAACTCACGTCAATGACTGTACGTGGTTACTGACCGTCTGTTTTGATGCAGGGATTAAACCGAATAGTGTGAGCGGTGCACTAGCATGCGGCTTTTGTGGACAGTTTAAAGCCAACATTCTTGCCGCCCCACCACCAGACCAATAACAGTGTCGATGCCCGACGCCGCTTAAATTATTTCTAATTGCATACATGAATTCTTCCAAAGGTTTAACACAAAACATGCTGGTGGAGTACGGAAATGCATTGCGTTACTACGTTTGTAATGTTTAACCGTTGAAATTTTTAATGAATATAAATACTGATCATTGATTTAATTGTATGTAATGGAAGAATGTATTATATGTTTGAAGTACAATTAAGTGTAATGTGGAATTAAATAAATATTTAACAACATTTTAAAATATGACTTACTTTAATACCGGATGGGTTGACGTTTAAGAGGCGGCCAATAAAATAACATAATAAACTGCATGCTTGAATATCTGCTTACTGCTTAGAGACCTTAGTCCACTTAGAACACAGAAGAAGAAAAACATCAAAGACTTTTCATCTTAATTATTTCGTACTTAAATGATGTAAACGAAATCAGCTGTGCTAACGGTTGTCGCGCGATGTCTATCTCCTTTTCAATCAGGACTGTAGAATAGGCGATCCAAGCTTTACAATTGATAAAATTTTAAGGTAATCATGATTTGTCGTTTTTAAATATTTTTCTTGTAATATAGGAGTATCATCGCCAGGAATATTGATTTATCATAAATCTAAGTATACACAATGCAGTTTAGTTGCCGTGAAAATTGGGCTTGCGACTCCTTTCAAATTTTTCACTATTCCCACGCCCACGTGAAAAAAATACCTTCTATATATAATATGGCTGTGAATTGAGTGAGCAGACTAAGGTTTATGTTCGGGTATTCTCGGGAAATTTGGTCGAGACGAGGAGAAAAAACATGTCAATCCAAATCGAAAACTCGAGAAATAAAATCTGGCGCTAGATGACTAAAAATGAGGCGACTCTTGAATATCCATCGCTGCCATTAATTGTGCATCTTATTTCTTTGTTAATTATTTTTCGGATTAAAATAGATAGTACAGAAGCCCACTATAACAGACAGAACGTGGGTTCAATCCACGCATCGAGGACAAACTGTTTGTATAATCTACAGGTACTTGTTTTGGATCTGGATGTTTTTGAAACTACAATTCTTTCGTCGTTTTTGATACACACAACACAAGAAGAAACAAAAATTATCGAGAAACTTGAGATGAATGGAGCATTCTCGTGCCTCGAGAAATTAAGATTGTCGAGAAATCAGAAAGCCTTGTGATGATGTATTGCTTATACAACTAAATTAGGCAGGTGTCTGTACTACAAAATATAATAAAAACCAAAACGGTATTGTAGTATACTATAAATCTAGTCTTAATCTTGTATCGATGAGCCAATTAGCCAAGATTTAACATTTTCACTGATATAGCTCTCATTGCAATCTATTGATCGCCACGTAATTATTCAAGTTTTTCTACAGTCGTACACATTTAACATGTTCGTCTCGCTGTTTATTACGATAACATATTTAATGTATTAGCCCCACAGTCAGTTCCCACGTTTCAGCACCGTGCGTCATTACAGGGAAGGCACATTGATAAAAATAGTAAGTTGAAATTTAAAAAAAGTCGTAAGAGTTAATTACACAAGTGCCTTAAAAACTTGACTATTGTTCTCTTTCTTTAGTATATTATTTAGTTACATACATTCCCTTTCCTCTTATCTGTATAATCTTATTTTGAATAGGTCATTTTTTATTCGTAACTTAGCGTCTGAAATGCCCTAGAAATAGCACTGACGTCTGAGATACAGCTAAACTCCTTTACCTAGTTCCGACAAGTAGCCACATAAACTTGTGTAGATAAACGATTTGTATGTAAATAAATAAAAAAAATATGTGTACAGGGTATATCAAGACTGCTACCGAAAACGCAGCCGGGTGGTTGTTTAACTACTTCAGACACAATGCAATTAGAAAAATTTGCAAAATTTTTTTTTTTCCTAAAATAATAGTATTATAAAAACCTTTTATTTATAAAAACTTTAAGGTATAATAAAACAGGATAAATTATTATTTTAGCAAAAACTATGAATTTACCACCCAAAAATGACGATATTAAAAAAAATCATTAAAAATTAATTCGCGTTTCTTTGCGAAATTTTTAGTTAGATTGTGTTGTAGTCACTAAACTACCACCCGGCTTCGTTTTCGGTAGCCAGTCTTGATATACCCGGTACGTGTATTATGGAATAAAAGATTCGAGATTAATTGATTCATGACCATAAGATTTTGTGTCATAGTTGGTTAGGACGCCGACTCTGAAACGTAATGCTGCGGATTCGATCAAAAGTTTGTATAGTCCCATTAGTTTTTAAATCAATGTATAGTCCACAACTATTTTGCCGGGTGGGTGTTGAGACCGAAAATCTCGTAGTTTTGGATATCTAAAACACAAAATTAATTGATCTTTATGTGGAGTTAGAACTATTCTAGTGACAGGTGTATTTATTTTATTGTAAGTATAATTTAAGGTTAAAATAGTAAAATCTTGTAATAAAAGTATAAAATTAATAGCACTAAAGTGTTAACCTTAGAGTAATTACCTCTAGAGAGATTCACGCTGTAACCGCACATGAGACATCAATAGCTATATCTAGCAACACAAGAAAATAAGCGCCATATTGTGGCCTTGATTTAAAATAGACCCTATTCAATGACATTAGGTTGCTTTATTGCTTGAACGACGTCGCTTTGTCTGGCGAAATTCTTTTTTTCGCCCAACAACTAACGCGGCACGTCACATGAAATAGAACATTATTTTGCATCTCATTCTGACATAAAGAAATTCGTATCGGTGTGTCTCATTTTTGCGATGTACAGTACATTTCGGCTCTCTCTAGAGGTAATTACTCTAAGGTGTTAACATTAATTAATAAATAGGCAATTAACTTTAACAGTTTATTTTCAAAATATCTAGCAGAGTTTCAAGCTAGTGTTTTTGCTATATTTTTTTTATTACAAAATATTTAACAAATGAATATTTCATATATATGATAAAAAATGATTAGAAAATTACTGTTTTTAAGCCAAAAAGATCACGGAAGGTATAACGTTCTTAATAGTCGGAATATTGAAACATATCTTACCGTTGTACGAGAACCAAAAAGTTCTTGCTCTAATTTTTCAGAGCACAATACTAGGTAGCTTTAAACAAAAAATGTAATAATAAGGTATTCATGCAAAACTGTGTAAGTGTGAGGTGGCCTGTTGTATAATTTATATGTGATTTGTGAAAATTTGTATGGTATGTTAAAGTCTGCCAACCAACACTGGTCCTGCGTGGACGGTCCTCTCAATCGCACTCTCGATTGTAGATTAGGCCCGTGCCCTACAGTGGGACGTACATTGGCTGTACAGGTGCAAAACTAGAGCAATTACTCAACATCGTGGAATGATTTAATTAGACGATTTAGTCGCCTGTAAACAGACATGCAAGTTCCACCGCTCCGATGAAATAGCTCCATGCCCCAGATAAATAGAAATAATTTATTTATGAAACCATGGACGTATTAAACAAATATTGTATAATGGATAGGCTAAACGTCCCATAGCTAAATAAACTAAGGAACTGTCCTTCATCATGTATTTTCATCTATGCTTTAGATGAAAATACATTTAGGGTTTGGAAAATAATCCACCCTTCAGGGCGACTATTGAAAAAAACTTTATTTATTTATTTTCGAAATCAGAGACGGGCCTATTAATACCTGCAAAATAATGAATGTTGTAGAACCCACGAACGAAGCTATATTAATTAAAACGGTAATTAACTAGAACAGATTCATTTTATAAAATCATTTGTTCTCATTTATTAAAGCATTTTTTTTTAAACTAGGGTTCCTAGAAAATTGTGATTTACTTACTTCAATTGGAATTGGATAATCTGAAAAGCTTTTCGCAAAATTACAACAATATGCGGATAATAAATGACATTAAGAGCGTTTATACCCTGCACGCGCTTTTTTGGCTTAAAAACAGGACTTTTCAAATGAGTTAATAGCCACCAATAAACAATTTCAAGGTAAAATAATTAGTAATAATTTTAGAAAAGGTTGTTATCTAGGGATTTTGGTGGAAAACATTATAGATTGATGGATAATTTGTGAGTACTATAAGGATTACTGAACACAGTTTCGTATTTAGGCTTTAAATGGCAATTTAGAAGCTTAAGATATCCGAAACCACTAAATATAAGATGAAAATAAAATATTATCAGACTAATAAGACCCTATGGAGGGATTTTGCTGAGAAAATAATCTTTTGTGTTTAGTTCCAGAAAATAAAAATTTAAACAATGCGAAATTATTCAGAAACTCTCGTCAAGAAACATATTTTTTTTCACCAACTTATCGTACATAATTTTTTATAGCAATTGCATATTACAATAGAAGAACATCTTATCAATAAATTACCATTTTTATATTTCAACAAAATTAGTTTTCATGTTTTCTACAAATATTTTAAAAACCACTATAAAACACGCTGTCCGACGTGGATCAAATCAGACCGCCACAAGGCCTTCTAGAGGGAGGACGTATCGCTCGTCGCTCCGGCCTGGCTGCAGTCGATTAAGCCGCGCGTAATAAAATAGCCACGCGCGGAATGCGATTACCACATCTTAGTACTTGGTAGTAAATATTTAATTATTTTTATTACCTACAATGATTTTGTAGTGAGTATAAATTATGTTTCAGGTTATTCTAAATAATGTTATGTATTGTACTATAAAATTAAATATATTTCGTAATTGTAAGGGGTTGTAAGGCCCCCTAACACTATTTTATGTGTTCGAACACGAAATGATTAATAAAACGTCCGTAGTGTATACTGATTGAACACTGATTTGAATGCAACTTAACAATGTAATAATAACGAAATATGGTTAGTATCCAAAATTTGTATTATTCTTTGCTTGCACAGTAATATTTGTCTACTTATAATGCAAATAAAATATTTTTATGATATTATATTACAGTTACATTTCAATTGAATATTTGAAGCGCACGGATCAAAGTTGTTTGAGCCGATTGTATAGGCGAGCCGACGCGGCAGCTCTACGGCACACAGCTTTGGTCGCTTATGTGTGCGTGAAATTAACGAAGAAATACCTATAGTTGACTTTGCGCGCAAGGTGTATACGCTCTTAAACCTACACGCAAACAACTTTAATACATTTACCTACAAGATATTTCTTTTACCTCGAATTGAGAACGTAATGTTTTTATTTACCAATATTTTATAATATTTAAAAATTGTGTAAAATGAATAAAAACCTCTTAGGTAATATGGGCTATTTGACTATCTCGACTATCTCAACTACTACTTACTTACCCCTTTGTAATAATACTCGCAGGTTTGTGTCAACCAAATGTTGTAAAATAACACTAGCCAGATAAATATAATTGTATACAAACCATTGACGTAAAATATATGGACGGGGCGGAGAGCGAGAAAAGTGTTGTCACGAAACTGGTCTGTAGACCAGTGCAGCGGTTGTGACGTCACAGCGCACCGGTCTGTAAGTCGTCGTAAAAATGCCCAATTGTATTGTGCGTGGGTGCAATAATTATGATCGAAAATTCACAAAAAATAAAGATATTCTTATCACCGGTAAGTAAAAATTATATTACTTTAAGTCAATATAACATTTATTTTAGCATTATAAAAAAACAATTTCATGGCCGCCATCAAATCATTCGGCGTATGTATTCTGCACGACATAACTTTGTACTTGTAGCGGCGGTTATTTAGGAATGCGTAGACCTAAGCTATAGTCGAACTGATGCGGTGTAATTATTTGACATATTTACCACTTGATTTACATTTTTTTAATCCGTAGCAAATTATAATATTAAACTACCTATAATGCAAATTAAAATGTGTTCCATTTAATAAAATAGGCCTACTAAGACGTTACAATTTTCAGATTTCCTGCCGATCCCGTGAGAAATGAGGTGTGGAATCGTATAATAGGAGAACAACGTTCTGAGCCATATTTTGTCTCAAACAAATCCTCACGTATTTGCTCTACTCACTTCACTGATGAGGATTATTATTTGACAAAATTTGGATTAAAATATTTGAAAAAATCAGCATATCCAAGTATGAATGTTAGTATCCAGTCTTTGAATTTACATTTTCTTTAACTATTCATGGAAACACATAGTGCAAAATTATGAACTTATACTATCCAATAATATCAAATGTATGTAACGCTATGAATTAGTCAAATCTATAGTAGCAAGTTATAACAATAAATATTATTTATTAACAGATTCCAGTAACCCTTGCTAAAACTAACATGGATTCTGGGGTGGAATATATTAAACCAGATGATATTGTTGTTGATATCCATGACTCGCAATCCATTTTTGACACACCTCGAAAGGTTAAATTAAAAAGAACAGTGAAAAAATATAAGTTGCTTAACTTAGCGAAAAATAAAAAAATTAAAAGCCTGACAATTCAAAATACAAGGCTAATAAAAAGAAATGAAACTTTAATTAACATTATAACAGAACTCAGAAAAAAACAATTAATTAACTCGGAAATAGAAGCTGCTCTTGGGGTAACACCAGAGCTAGCCGAAATTTATAAGCAAGTAATAAAAACTAGACAAAAATAGAAGACTCCATAAAGAAAGAAAACGACCACTATACCCACCTATTTTAAGAAAGTTTGCTATGACACTTAATTTTCACTCTCCAGCGGCATATAAATTTGTGCGAAGGAAATTTAACAACTGTTTGCCCCATCCAAGAACACTAACAAAATGGTATTTTTAAATTTCTAAAAATAAATTTTGTGTAGTAACTAGTAACTATAATAGAAATATTAGATTAGTTAGTAATCTTTTTCTTCACTGTCCATCAACTAACTTTGTCTTTCTTTAGTATTCCTTTTCATTTTCATCGTCATACGTATATTTTGTTTATATGTACACTGATATTTTATTAAATATATTATACCGGGTATATCAAGAGTGCTACCGAAAACGAAGCCGGGTGGTAGTTTTTAGTGACTGCAAAACACAATGCAACTAAAAATTTCGTAAAGAAACACTATAATATTTTATAATTATCTTTTAAATATCGTCGAGTTTGGGTGGTAAAGCCATAGTTTTTGCTAAAATAATAATTTATAGCGTTGCACACCATAGCGTGTTTAAAAAAAATGGTGTACACTATTATTTAAGAAAAAACGATGTAGTTACCATCCTAATACGATGATAGAAAAAACAATAACAAAAAAAATTCGTCACAATTTTTGCATATAATTTAGTTGCATTGTGTCTGAAGCGACTAAAACTACACACCCAGCTTTATTTTCGGTGGCAGTCTTGATATACCCTGTATAATGTATTAAGTACAATGTATTGTTGTATAATGTGTTATCTATGTATTCAATTATTGTAGACACAATCGCATAAAGCTAGACCGCTCTGAAGCTATATTAAGACCTCCCAATATCCAAAGGGAAGGTCCTGCTATCTCCAAATTTCTTGCTAGTTTTCAGCTCTAGTTGATATCGAACAAGATTTATTTCTAAATTGAAAAGATGTCATGCGTTGACTAATGTAAGTACATTTTTCAGTTTAAATCTGCATCACCTTAAGATTGAATTGCAAACAGGTATTGCATGTGGTAAAAAGTCCATCATAAGAGATTGTAAAATTAGTGCCATCAAATAAGTCACAATCAAGACGTTTTTAACAGCCGTTCTCTATAATCTATCTATCTTTAACTAGAGATTTTATTAGATATTTCGATACAGTTTGTGTTTCAGTTAACAAAGATAGAGATATATAAATATGGTGCACATGTGTTAAAGATAGCTAGGTAAGACAAACCTATATTTCAATCTTAGTTTATTGAAGTGTAGAATTGTACCGACATATAAGTCCTAACCGAATACAAATACATAATTAATTGTTTTCTTTTTAAAGGTATTCTTCCATCGGCGGAGAACCTGGCTTTACCAAGAATCTTTCGACATGCTAACATTGAAAAGAAAAGTTCTCAAAAAAAATATAGAGGGGGCCATAATATTTGATGAAATGAATATTCGACAAGCTATACTATGGCACGGAGGCCGCAATGTAGGCTATGTTGACAAGGGTAATGGGAATATCGACAAAAGAAAAAAGGCCACCAAGGCATTTGTTTTGATGCTTGTCTGCATGTCGGAAAACTGGAAAATTCCGTTAGGATATTTTTAGTAGACAATTTTTCTAGCGAGCAAATAGCAAACACACTTACAATTTGCATTGAGAAATTATATGATGTCGGTGCAAACGTTAATGCCGTAGTTTGTGACGGATGCCCCTCAAATATAAGAGCTTTAAATACCCTGGGTACTAATATTGGGTCTACGGGGACTTTAAAACCAACATTTTCGCACCCGATAACTAACGTCGATATAGCAGTACTCTTAGACGCTTGCCACATGATAAAATTAGTGAGAAACGTGTTTGAAAAAAAAAAGAATATTATTCAATGGACAGGGGAAAAGCATAGAATGGAAATTTCTAACTCGTTTATTAAAATTACAGAATAATAAAAAACTAAACTTTGGAAATAAAATCACAGCACGACACATTATTTTAAAAACCAAATATGAAGGTACGTCTAGCCGTACAACTTTTGAGCAAAAGTGTAGCAGATGCAATTAAATTATGCAATACCGAATTAAAATCTTCATACTTCTGTAACAGTGAATCTACAGCGGAATTTATTGAAATGATAAATAACATCTTTGACATTTTGAATTCGCGCTGGTACCACAAGATTGGATTCAAAAAATCCATTTGTCAAGACAATAAATTAAATATTTTTAATTTTATAGAAAAGGCCATACAATATTTAAAGTCACTTAAAATTTATTCAAAATAAACGGATTATCAAAAAGAAAATAGACCAC